>JAOVVA010000044.1:4795042-4808584 GCA_028565275.1 Leiocassis micropogon
ATTCAATTCAATTTTATTTGTATAGCGCTTTTAACAATTGTCATTGTCGCAAAGCAGCTTTACACAATCAAAAGAATCATTGAAGTTTGTATGGAATGTGAATGAATCAAAATGATCAGATTGTCCCTGATGAACAAGCCGCGGGCGACAGTGGCAAGGAAAAACTCCCTGAGATGGCAATAGGAAGAAACCTTGAGAGGATCCGGACTCAACAGGGAACCCATCCTCATTTGGGTGAAACACAAAGCAGGAATTGATCTGCATTCATACTGTGTGTTAGGTGGGAGGCAGTTCAGCATAACAGTTTATGTTAATTGATGTTAATATGGAGTTCAGGTAGTTATTGGAGGCTCAGGTTTTCTTTTCTTTTCTTAATTATTATTATTTTTTTTTTTTTTCTTTAATTTTTTGTGAAGCTGCTTTGAGACAATGACCATTGTTAAAAGCGCTATATAAATAAAATTGAATTGAATTGAATCAGGTAAACTCGTAGGAAATTCTAGTCCTGCACTATCGAGCAACTGCAGCCAAGTCATGTCCTCAGAGAAACAGCCGTCAACATCAGTCGAGGCCAGAACCGTCTTCATGGTACCGTAGAGTGAAACCGTCCCCAGACACCAGACTCATCCCAAAGAGACACACGGGGCATCCATGGGCGGCCAATCAGTGAAAACCTAGCCAGCCTGTAAAGACCTAGCTAAGTATTTATTTATTTATTGTAAGTCACTGTTTTCTACATACTGTAGAATCATGTATTATGTACTGTACACCTTGCATCTCTTTTTAAAATTAAAGATTTCAGTCCATATTTTTGATCAACATGTTTCTTGTTTAGATGTTTTAGAAACAAATGGAAAACACTTTGTTAATAATAATAATAATAATAATAACTTTGTTTGCCCCAGTAATTGAAGTATCAGGAGATAATATTGCTTTAAATGCCCTGTTTTGTTGAATCCTTCAGGGGAGCACATATTTATAGGTTTTCATAGACCTGTAATGACGAATAATGAGTGTTTAGTGAGGATCGTTCATTACTAGTTTTGCATTGAAAGCAGCTTTAAACTGAACCAAGTTATAAATGAAAAAAAAAAATCTCAAACTTCATTATTTGGTGCTAAAAAGGCTTGCTATGGTTAAATGCATTACATTACCTTATTTCCATAGCACTGATAATTATGCATACGACTGTTGGCTGCGTCTCCATGAACACTTTGTCTGACAGACTACAGAGCTTTAATTATGGTTACACCGAACATAAAAACAAACCAAGTGGAATGTAGATGGATGATTAAAACATACACACGTTTTATGACTGTTCAGTTGTACTCTTTCCTGAACAGCAGCTTTTTTACATTTGGTTGTCAATGAAAAGATTAACAATCACTGGCAACTTCACCTATGTTGAAAATGGTGAAATGAAGATCACTTGATTTCTGATTACCATAATCTTTTAAAGTCATTGCTTTCTGATAGGAAAGTGATTTTCAAGTACCAAGTGATATTACGCTATCCAAGGTGCATTAAAAAATGGTGCACTTATTCATAGATAGTGTACGTGGTTTAAGATTAAACACACTGTTTTTTAAATGGTGTGTGAAAAACATAAAAAAAAAAAAAAAATCTTTAATAAAAGTATCAGCATCTATTGACATTTCATTATAAGGACTTTTGTTTCAAGTTATTTAAACTTGATCCCCAATCAGAAATTATGTTACATGTTAAGGTACTGAATACCAGGCTACTTGGTTAATATCCAATGGGTGATTCTACTGCTTTCCATGGTTCAACAGAGCAGTGGTACCAATGTATGTTAAGGCTCTGGGTTAGTGATCAGACAGTTGGCAGACCCTTGAGCAAGGCCCTCAACCCTGTCTCCTTTAGGGGTGCTGTAACATGGCTGACCCTGTGCTCTGACCCCTGCTTCTTAACATTCTGTGATATGCAAGGAAAATAATTTCACTATGCTGTAAAGCAGACGTATCTGGATTTATATTGGATGCAATAGTGGCAAAAAGGATTTGATAACATGAGCTGTGTATTATTATTGTATTACAGCTCTGCCTGTGCATAAAACATGAGATTTCACTTATTAGTTGTGGTAATTAAAATTGGCTTGTTTAGTTAACGAATGGCACAATTGTGTAGCAGAACCTTTACTTTCTGAAACTGGGGTGTCCTCTTCTGCAAAAAAGAAACTTACCTTCAATAGTAACATAGATACTGATGTCATCAGACCAGGATTTGTCTTCAATGAGACACCGATATTCTCCTTCATCAGAGACTCTGGGAGCTAAGAGTTTGAGTGAAGCATTGCCCTTCTGTAGCTCCTCTTTAAACAGTGATGTTCTTCCTCTGTAGGATTCAGCCTGATCTTCATTTCTGTCTTTGTGATCCTCATAGTGATGTACTATTGAGTTTAATACATCTAGCCTGACCCATTGCACTCTCATGTCCACAGCGCTGGTATTGGGTTTGATAAAACAGGGCAGAACCAGGTCTTTACCCGCTACAGCATGAAGAGGAGCATCTGGACCAAACACCTTTAAACTCTCTGTAACACAAATGCTATATATTACTATACACTTTCATTGAGTATTCATATTCACTATGGGTTACGGTGTCAAAATATAAAGCCTTTAAAAAAAATGTAGGCCCATAATATGTTCTAGTCTTCAAAACCTACAGTATGTTAATATAGCTATTACAATAGAATTGGGCAATTCTTCCCCAGACCACAAAAGACATCGTCACTCACATTTCTGAAATTTTCACTCTGTTGTCTGTATAACGTATTGTTTTATATTCCTCTAATTAGTCCTCTTATAGCATTTTTTTAAACTACAGTCCCGGAGGACCACTGCCCTGCACTTTATAGTGCTTTCCTCAGCTCAGAGCCCATCTGATTTAACTACAGAACTAATTAACAGCCTATTATTAATTAAAGTTAGTGTAGTACTAGGGAAAAAACAGGGAAAACACTAAAATATTCAGGGCATTGGTTCTACAGGAATAAGAACTGAGAACCAATGCCTTACAGCAGTTCTGCCATTTACACCTTTCTGCCATTTGTCATATTTGTCATGTTCATATATTGGCGAGACACACACCAGAGCTCAGTTACAGAGTTACACATTACTGTTTACAAGAACAGAAACAGCTTTTACAATAATTAATGTACAACACTATCGATAAAACTTGACGTGTGAAAACAACCTTAGAATTCAGAGTATATTGCTTACAACACACACACACACACACAGACACACACACACAGAGACACACACACAGTTTTCATACTGTACCTGATTGAAAATCCATAAAGCTGTAGAGAATCAGGAGAGTCAGAAACATCATCGAAAGACAGTTTGTCATTATTGCTAAATAATATTTAACAAATTACTGTAAGTGCGTACGAAGAACAATGAAGTAAAACGACACTCAAGTCTGTTTGTCCTGAAATGCGGATCAGTTTGACGCACTTTCGTTTATGTAACCTGTCTAACCTGTTTGTTGGGGTTTTTTTTAACTGCAAGACTCAACACACACATTAATCAAAGCATGCTACTGTATGACTTATGGTTGTGTCTTTGAGACACAATACTGCAATACTGAACCTAAATTTTTCACCCATTTCTTAAAGACAAATTCAGTCACTCATCGTCTGTACTGCTTTATCCTATGTACAGGGTCACAGGGGCCTGGAGCCTATCCTAGGAGACTTACGGCACAAGGCCAGTCCATTGCTGGGCACACACACACACACACACACTCACATGCTCATTTACACACTATGGGCAATTTGGGAACCTCAATTAGCCTAATCTGCATGTCTTTAGCCTGTGGAAGGTAATCAGTGTATCGTAAAACATGCAAAGTCCATGCACACAGACTGAGGTGGGAATTGAACCAGGACCCTGGAGGAACAAGGCAACAGTGCTAACCACTAAGCCACTGTGCTGTCTACATAATAGTATTATTATTTTTTGTTTAATTGTGAGTTTTTATTTATTAATTTCATTAATTGGGATGTTGGTTATAAGAGCAATGCCTCCTTTCCTCCTGTATGTATATGTAGCCTACCAATGGATAACCCATTTCTTACATTTATATTCACAACATTTAGCACATACGTTTGTGATGCACACAAAATTACCATCACATTTTTATGCTAAAATGTTATTTTGTGCAGTGTGTATTTGTAGGAAAAACATAAATTTGCCCTATAAGGATCGAGCATCAGGGACGTTATTCTGTGAAATTTGCCATGTTGGGTAATACATATCTGCTAAATGTCCATAATTCATCTGTGCTAGAAGTCATATGCTCTTTGTTTAAGTATCATTATTGGTATTTAACTGTATTTGTAATCAGGGGAAGATGTTGTTGCATCAGCACATCATATGACTGTAATGGTTAAAAAAAAGTATAAGCTGAAATGGATGATTATAACTTTCTCTCATAATCTGTAGCCTACTAATGGATAAACAGCAGCAGAAGCATTGTTAACATATTCCTAACAAATTAAAGACAAAGGCAATGAATCCATGTTCATTTATGTATCTACTCAGGTCATGCCGCTTCAGTATGATAGGTACGTGGTGAAAAGTTACTGTGTTGTCTTTTTATGTCACAGTCATTTTTTTGTGCATCACAAATGTATCTGCTAAATGTTGTCAATGTACATTTAAAAAATAATTAAAATTGATTGAAATTTTAATTAAAATTATAATTAAAATTTCATTAACTATCTTTTAGATTCAAGCTGGAGATCATTTACACCAAACACACTGAACACTGGCAGCACAACAGAGCACTGCTGTCACATCTAATTTCAAATTATGCAAAATGAATAAAATAAACACACACACACACACACACACACACACACAGTATAGCCATATGAGCGATATTTTATTAATGTTTATTGCACATACTACCCTACATTTTTAAAATGAGATGAACTACAGTATTATTGTCCCATTATTGGGGAAATTCACTTAGTTACAACACTACAGAATGAAAAAAACCAACAACAAGTCATTCCAAATTTACAATTTAGAACTACTGTTACAATTAACATTTGCGTGTGTGTGTGTGTGTGTGCGTTTTATTTTGTTGCTTTTATATCATTTTGAAATTGCATGTGACAGCAGTCAAGAGATGCACCCTTTCAAACACAGCTCCTTTTGAGACTTTGAAAGATAATTACACACACACAGATCTGGCCCTGGATTTGACTCCATTAGACCTATCAGAGTGTGCTGTCGTGTCTGCCACTGGGACGGTAGCAGCAGATCCTTTGGGTGCTGTGTGTTGCAGGGTGGCTCAAGCTGCCGTGTTTGTATGGCGCGTCCCATGGTACTTGATCAGACTACAATTTGTGGAGTTTGGAGGCCAATAAGCCATGACATTAATGACACATAACATTAACACATTAATGTTGATTATCAATTACATACATAGGATCATGGGCACCCATGACTTTACTTTTCCCGTGGGAACAAAGGCCAGCCTGTCCCAAAAAACAGCCAATGCAGCACAACTTGTGGAAAAAATTCAAGGTTGGCCATGATGGAAAGGAACCAGAACACCCAGTGCATCACAGTTCACCATGCATGCGGCCTAGACAGCAAAGAGCCTGATGTTGCTGACCTGGCCTCCAAACTCCCCAGATTCTAATCTGATTGAGTATGGGATACACTGGACAAACCAATCTTATCCAGGGAGGTCCCCCCCCCCCACCATTCCATTCAGTGTCTGCTGAATTCAAACACAAGCGCAGGTTATTCTGTTTATAGAGGTCTTAATTAAGTGATCACCTAAATCAAATCTTATTTAATGAGGAAAGAATGAAAACCATTGTTGCTATAATTGGATGGCAGAAACAGTGGTGGTGGTAGTACTAATGGTAGTATATAAATATATAGGCTAAGGGCTAATATAAGCCAGTATTATTGAAATCACTTTCACACCATGGAAGTACATAAAAGATCAGGTTCAATTTTACTGTACTTTTCATGTACTATAAATGAAAGAGGCTTTCTACCCTCTCATATGGATTTTTTAGAAGATATCTTACCAAATATTTGGTTAAATGTTTGCATGTAATATGTTGTTAAGGTGTTTTTATGTGAATAAGAGCACATTATTGTTTTATTTTTATTATATCTATTATTTTTACTCTGAAGATGTTCCACCCCAAAGTTTAAGATAAGTGTACGTGACCTCTGTGTTTTAGGCAAGAATACTTAATAATAGGTTTCTTGGGTATCTCTTGATCAAAATATTAAGTGCAGGCACAGGCCAAAGTGTACCTAAAGCTTTCTGTATACTTGTTAGTATAAGCTATGTATACTTAAATTCAATTTTGTTTATTTAATAATAAACAAAAGTATCATGATCATAAACTTAAACTGGAATAATGCTTACATATGTAATGGAAAAAAATCACATTTTAATAGTGTATTAATTCTGATCTTTGTAGTAAGTGTGTCATGTAGACTATAGAAGCTTTTAACCTGTCTGATGAAACATAGAAACACAAGGCCGAGAATATAACAGAAACAAACTGATTGTAGTTACTTCTGAATAAATGATAAGGCGAGGACTTCTGGTCTGGGTCAGATAAAGAGTCGTGAGTTTGAATGTAGGAACTTCATGTACAGGGCGTTGATTATGTTAACAGAGATGTTTGTGTATAAAATGGGACAGCTGAGAGAAAGAGATTACCTTTCTCCATGATGCAACTGTTTGCTGTATGAGACTGGTCCTTCTGCAGAAGTTTAAATAAAACCTTTGTTATTTTGCTCTTACACAGTGTATGAATTACTTGTCTTTATAATGTTTACAAAATTTCCACCACACTTAATATAAGGGCGCCCTGCACGCCCTTATTATAATACCCTTATTTTTTAATAAGAGACACCATCTTGATTTAAATAATAAATGGACAGAGCAATCACCTCTTGTTGAGCTAAGATTTCTCTTCAGGTTCTAGAACTAGAACTAGAACTAATGGATTGAACCTCAACATGACCCAGCCTGACATCGCCCATGTGCTGAAAATGAGGAGAGCTTTAACTAAACCATTCTAGCTGGTAAGATGTGACCACTGTAGTATGTTGAATAAAATGCAAAAACAATTTCATGTGTTGATGGTTTATCAATAAGATTAAAAATATATAATAATGGCATGAACATATGAAACAGAGTGTCAGAGTTACCCTCAGAGGAATGTAGCTGTGGCTGCTCTGGAGTTTGTGTTTGTGAACTTTGTGTTTAGTGCTTTTATTAATGTTGTTGTTTACTGTTGACAATAGGTGATTGTTGACTGTACACTCATGCACATTTGCACATACCCTGGACATTCATGGACATTGTACATTTGCATATTCAAGCACACTTGCACTCACCCTGAACTTTGAATCTTACTTTTGCACATTTCAGACTATGGACATTTATGGACATTGTACTGTACAGCTACACATATATGCACAATTCCACACTTTCCAGGACATTTCCATTTAAATTCATTCCTATTTTTTTCTGTTTGTATAGATAAGTTTTTTATATTTAAATATTTTTACATTTGACATATTTTTACAATTTTCTATAGCTATGTTTTTTTTTTATAGCTAAACGTATTCTTATTTTATTCCACTATTTATTTCTTGTTCATTGTTTTTACATTTTTAAGGTCACGGGCAGTCGTATAAGCATTTTACTGCATATCTGTATGACTGTGTAGGTGACAAATAAAATTTGATTTTGAATTTTTGTTTCTGGATTCACAGTCCAGCCTCATTAAACAGGTATTTCATGTTCATCCTGATTAGTGTCATTATTTAAGCTCTAGGTTTTTATAGCCCCTTTTCTTGAATCTGTGGTTGTCACCACTGTTCTGTCCCTGTCCTGTTCATGATCCCATTGTTACACTGTCTTTACCGCCATCAGTCGCACCTTCATTAATGGAATGGGTAGCCCTGAAGATCTTTGGGTTGCTTCTGAAAAGCTTATGAAGAGCCCAGCTAGGCTGCACTGCTCACTTTCCACTGCCAAACACATCTCAGGGCACCATATGAGATCTTCTGTACTTCTCTTCCACATGTTCCACATCATTGCTAAATGCTATGAATATTTGAATGAAAAAATAGTTTAGATAATTAGATGTATTTCACATTGATGACTTGATGTTTAAATCTGACCAGTCCAGCAGCATCTTACTATCACTTACTACACAATTTATAAATGTGTTAAGTCTTTATATGTCAAATATACATTACAGCACAGCAAAATTCTTTCTTCGCTTATCCCAGCGTAACTGTGGTCAGAGCGCAGGGTCAGCCATGATACAATCTTCCGATCAGTAACTCAGTGCCTTAGCCCTCTGAGCCACCACTGCTCATGTGACAATGAGTTTATCAAGTTATTCCCATGTGTTTGGACCTAGGAAGACATGAATAATCATGGAGGGAAAAATGCAGGGAAACACAATCCACCATTGTGACAACACCACCACAAACTGTGTTGTGAGACTGGGTTTATTGTAAAATTAAGCAAAATAGACTTGGATCAAGCCTAAAGTAATAACAAACTCAAGCTTCAATATAACATGAACACCACTAAGCAGACAAAACTACAAAAAAACACAAAACAAAACAAAAAAACATAGTTCCAACACAGTTATAGCATTTTCCTGTCTTAAGTCTGCATACCTCTACATGTGTATTAAATTATGTTCCATCATCATTTCTCAATGTAGTAATGAAACAAGAATAAACAAGATAAACTCGTCATTTTTGTTTCCTGGTGTCTGGAACACTTAAAGCTGATATAAACAAACACCACCCCAAGTTAGAACTTTTATTTTAAGTCAGCTTGATTATTGTAATGACCTCTATGATGATGATGAGAAGTCTCTCTTGTACGGTTGCAAAAATGCTGTTGCACTTTTTTTTTTACCAGGGGCACAATGACGGGAACACATAACTCCTGTCCTGGCATCTTTACTTCGGCTCCCTTCAAAGACCTTAATAACCTAGAACCATAACATATTGCTGACATTTTAAAGCCTTATAGTCCAGCACGATCGCTCAGGTCTGGTCATCAGTTTTTACTTACAGTTTCTAAATCTAGGTTGAAGAGTTGGGGCAGTCGTTCATTTTCACTAGCAGCCTCTAAACTTTGAAATGAGCAGCTCCTAAACATCAGGCAGGCCGCTACACTTCCTATTTTTAAAATCTCACCTCATGACCGTTTTATACTCTTTGACATTTAATACAGTGTGACGACATGAGTTCTTCTCCCTGTCTTTATTTATTTTTTACTTTTTGTTGTCTATTGTTTTATCATATTATTTGCTTATTTAATGCAATGTGGGTGAACCTTTTATTGTTGTTTTATTTTGGATTTGGATTTTATTTTATTTTATTTACTTATTTTATCGTCTTTAGTATTTCTATGTTTGCAGCTATTTTAGGATTCTACAGCACTTTGGACAACTGTGTTGTGTTAAATGTGCTTTAAAAATAAATTTGACTTTGACTTTTCACTTTGATCTAAACATAAACCAGTGATAAGGGTATAAAGTTTATAGCGTCTATAGAAATCTAAATACTTTAATCTGATTTTAGCTTCTGAAATCATATGACACTATAATTAATGTAAACACATTAATTATTAATAAACACACTTTAATTTTAATTTGTATTTAAAATGTTTAATTTTTAAATTGATATTCATCTTATAAGAAAGATTAAAATGGGATAGAATATAAAATAGATATTTATTTGTTACTAGCAGTGATGATCAGCGGTGCTAAATTATTATCTTCACGAGGACTGAAGAGTGGACAGAGTTTCTCATTAAAAGACTGAGCAGTGAAGGAGAAAATATGAGATCTGGCTTTCACATCATAAAAGGAGACCTGACCCTTCATATAATCCACAAACACCCCCACCTTCTCCACCTTCTCCATTAGTGTAAGAAGCACATCAAAATCAGCATTAGCCCAATACTCATTCTCATTCCTCAGTTCAACAGTCCAGACCCCATTCTGAGGTTTCAGTGTAATCTGCTCCTTCCTGTTAATGTTCTCTCTCACGACTCCTAATGTCCACTCAGTTTTCCCGCTGACCTGAACCTCATAATAAAATCTCCCTGAAGAGAAACTCTGCTTTGTCAGAACAAAAGGACCATAGTCAAATCTCTGCGGTGTATCAGGGAGATCCTGAGGTGTGTTTCCACATGTCACTTGTTTTCCATCCTCAGACACTTTGAGATTAGGATGAGCCGTATCAGGATCCAGAGTCACATCCACTGAGAGAAACATTAAGAAACACTTATTACACAACAAATCCAATTATTCGTTCAAAGAAATAGTTAACGAGAATTTTTAAAACAAATTGTCATTGTGAACCAAGAATGCTTATGTAGGCAGAGTTGTGTGTGTGTGCGTGCGTGCGTGCGAGAGAGAGAGAGAGAGAAAGAAAGAAAGAATCTCTCTGTGATTATCCTCCTGTTTTCCGGTTTGTCTATGTATGTATGTATGTACAGTATGTATGACTTTGAGTCTACACAAATTAGCCACAATAACAAAATCTGCCTTATATTGTGTGTGATGGAATAAAAATACAAATGTAAAATTGTTCTTACCTGAATACTGCTTCTTTCTTGCTAATTCTGTAAAAATGTAATTAAGCAAGATGTTATTTTTCATTCTAAAATAACATACAAATAAATAAAAAATAACTGTAAAGTAACAAATATCTAAAGATATTTACCATATAGATATAGAACAAAAATACAAAACAAATTAAATCATTAGATTTTCTCACTCACTCAATTACTCACTTATTGTCTATACCATGTTATCCTGTATACAGGGTCATGGGGGGCCTGGAGCCTATCCCAGGAGACTTAGGGCACAAGGCAGGGTACACCCTGGACTGGGTGCCAAACCATCACACATACACACACTCACATGCTTATTCACAAACTACGTGCAATTTGGGTACGGCAATTAGCCTAATCTGTGTGTCTTTGGACTGTTGGAGGAAACCAGAGGAACTGTAGGAAACCCACCAAGCACGGGGAGAACATGCAAACTCCATGCACACAGACCCCAAAGCGAAAATTGAACCCATAACCTGGAGTTGCAAGGTGACAGTGCTAACAAGACACCACTATACCGCCATCATTAGATTTTCTTTCCAAAATATTTTATTTGCTATACATTTTATGAGGGCAATTAAGTAAATAAGCTGTGATGATCTTATATAGTTTTATAATTTTCTTCTCTTTTAACACATACTACTGTATATGCCTCATTTTGTTAAAAAAAAACTAACAAACAAAAAAACCCCACAAAAAGTCAAAAACGTTTTAAAAACTCAGGTGCAATTACCATCTTCCACCCTCTTTCTCTGTGGGTCTGAAAACAGAAAAAGGTTAATTTCAAAAACTGTACTTAGATTTTGCTTATGCTTATTTTCTCATTACTTGCATTCCTTCATGGCTACAGTTGTCTGTGTTTTGTTTTTCAGGATGACAATGCACCATGTCATAAGGCAAAATTAATCTCAAACTGATTTCACAAGCATGGCAAAGGGTTCAGCATTTTCTTTAGTGGCCTCCCCAGTCACCAGATACAAATCCTATATAACACCTTGTGAAAAGTCAACTGGGACGTGGTAGACTGGGAGACTGTCAGAATGAAACATCTGCAGGAACTGTGTGATGCAATCATGTCAAGATGAAAAAATCTCAAAGGAATATTTCCAACATCTTGTAGAACCCATGTGACAAAGCAAACAGAGGATAAACCCAGGATTAGTATGTAATATGGGGAAATTAGTCAACTCAGCATTATGAGGGGATTATTCTTTCTATTTCAGATGAAATGTAATTGTTTAATGAGGGAGAGTGTGGCTTAACCCTTAACTGATTTATGTATCCTGAGAGTTTATAATGTGTGTAAAATTGTTCTTACCTTCAAAAGTCTTCATCTCTGCTAACTCTGTGAAACATGGAATTGGATGTTTTTTAGTTTTATGATACTTTCATCAGTTTCAATTCATTTGTTAAAATAATTGGTAAATCTAAAAAAAATCTATATGAAAATAATCCTAAAAGTTTTGCAAACTAAATACCATGTTCCATCCTCCGTCGCTGCAGCACTGAAAAGAGAGTTAATAGTTAATATTAGAGATTCTTTTGGAACACTTTTAAATGTACAATTTTTTTCTATATATTAAAATATACATATATCTATATAAATTAAAATTTAACTATTAAATGTTCCATTGTAGATTCAAAAATATTTATCTAGGCTAACAGCAAATAATTGGAAACATGTCATCTCTTGTTAAGAGGATGTTAGCAAATATTTATCAACTTTATTATTTATTATTAAAAAATATAAGTATTTAATTTACTGACAAACTCTTAATTCTTGACTGTGTGTATATTAATTGCATTAATTCAATAATTGCAGGTCTATATTGCGATTTTGATTTTTTTGCAATTATTTGTGCAGCATTAACTATATAAATTAAAAAGAAAAATTAAAAAGAATGGTTTTGTCTGTATTGTTCATACTCACTCTTTCAATTATATCTTTACGTTTCATACATTGGAGAACCCGAAACCAGTCTCAGAAAATTTACTGTCTGCAAGTCTGTCTGTATGTTTTTATATATGTATGTCTGTCCTGTATGTCTGTCCATCACTCAACAGAGCCAATCAACCCGACAGTTTACCGTGTATACACAGAGTACGTGGAAAACACAGAAATGACCGTAACGCACCTACAGTACATTGACAAAAGTCCTCAATACAAACATGACAGCAATGTTATGAACTGTTATGTGCCGGATTTAATATTCTCCTTTAAAATAAGATAATAAATAATGTCATAAATAATGGTATTAAGTATTTATATAGTATAAAATAACTAAAAAAAAAAAAAAATACTGTAATGTAACCTAAACAGGAAAAACACTACTAAATCATTTGGTTTATATCTCTTCGCTTCAGTATGAATCAGTAATCTCAGATAAACTGTAAAGTTTTATAAGGCAATAAAGGGGTAAGGTTTTTTCCCCCCTGTAGAATATGCTCCAGTTCCTGGAGTGTTTGACTGTCACACATTTGTTTCTGCTTTTACAGATAAAAAGGCCAGCTTTCATAATTTTTTTTAACATCTGTTTCTGTAAAGTGGTCAACAGACTATTGTCAGATTGGGAACCTGTGAACTGAAGCTAGGCTGTAAACTGAAGTGTACTTCATGATATTTGGGAAAAATGTTTAATATTACCTTTCTTGCGAAAAATGACAGCAGTTACTATCCATCCAACAGTAAAAAGACATGCAGAAAATGAAATCACGACAATCCACTTCCAAGCATCAAAGACTTTACCTAAAAAATACCAGATGCATCACAGGAATGTCATTTCAAGAATTGGAATTAGAATCTGAAATAATTAATTAATTACTATAAAAGCAGAACAGTATAATGTACAATTACAGCAGAATATATAC
>JAOVVA010000044.1:4808684-4828078 GCA_028565275.1 Leiocassis micropogon
CGACAATGACAATTGTTAAAAGCGCTATACAAATAAAATTTAATTGAATAATAATAATAATAATAGGCTAATAATAATAATAATAATAATAATAATAATAATAATAATAATAATAATAAATGGTCCATTATAATATTTGGTGAATTGTCTTTAGCTTTGATTTAGGCATTCATTTACCATGACAATTTTGTTGACAAACCTATATGATGGCCGTCATAGCATGAACTTTTGTTTGGAGTATCATTGTATGAACTTTTTGGCCAAAATCTTGTATTGATTCTGCAACAATTAAACTAGTCCATAAATCCTTCTTCAGACCGCACCGTGCCATTGAGTGGTAGTCAATCCACGTGTGACACTATCACAATTTGTGCCTGATAAATCTTGTCCTTGTTGTCCTAAAATATGCTGATCCCATCAGGGAAGAGAAATCCATTGATGAGATAATACATTCACAAAGTCAGCTGACTTAAATCGAAAGATAACGTTTCATTACAAAGTCTACCAATAGACCACTTGAAGCAACCCAAACAAAACACCGCTGCCAGAGGATCAGGTACATTACAGAGTCTAGACCTGACCAACTGAAGCAACCCAAACAAAACACTGCTGCCAGAGGATTGTACAGCATACATGTACAGTATGCATAATAGATGTGTCATGCACTTCCCTTCTTTCCCTGATGTGCCCATTACTCTGGAAAAGGGTAAGCATTGTAGCAGTGTGTGTGGAAATTTTCTTACTTTAACTATTAAACAATGCTGTGATTTCTAGTGTTGAATTTTTTACGATGCAACCCTTCATGATTTTTTATCAGCCACATATTTTCTGTCGACAGTATGGTGGTTTAGAGGTTAGCACTGCTGCCTTGCAGCTCCAGGGTCCGGGCTCGATTCTTGTGTCCAAAATGTGTAGATTGGCCTTCCCAAAGTAGTTTGTGAATGTATGTGTGTGCCCTGCGTTGGATTGGCACCAAATCCAGAGTGTACCCAGCCTCATGCTCTATCCCTTTGACCATGTATATAGGATAAAGTGGTAGAGACAGAATCTCCTGAAATGTTGACAGGTCACTACTATCTTTTCAAATGTATTGGACAATTTTTATCCCAATTCCAGTATTTATAGCAATCACTTTAGCTGATTTCTTTGCTTATTGTAGGTCAATACACAATAGCATCTTCTTTTTCATGATGATGGAATGCGTCTTCTGATATGGTTGTTTAAGAAATGAGAAGCTGCTCACTGCATCAGTAGAGGTTAAAATAATTGTTACCTGCTGAAACATATTAATCACTGCAGTAATTATCAACTTAAAGACCTTAAAGTATTAAATTTTTACGTATTTACATTCAAATCATAAATTTTTATTTTGGCCAAGCTACAGGTATGTGTGGGTGAGAAAGCATGGAAAACATTCAGTCAATTATTCTTTATACTTCATATCCTGTACAGGGTAAAATGAGGTACAAGATGGCACACACCCTGGATGGGATGCCAGTCCACCACAGGGTACAAAAGCACACACATTCACACACTATGGGCATGCCAATAGACTATTGGAGGAAACTGGAACACCTGGAGGAAACCCACCAAGTACAGGAAGAATATGCAAGCTTGACTTACACAGATCCAAGGCAGGAATTGAACCCTGGAGGTGCAAGGCCATAGTGCTAACCACTATGCCACCATGAATATATATATATATCTAAAAGAAATCTTGATTAATGCCAAAATGCAGTATTTTTGCATTAACAGATTTAATTGTAAATATCACATAAATAAAACAACATGGTTTCCATTCTTATTATATGGACGATTATAAAATAGCAGTTGTTCTAAAATGGTGCATGGTGGATTTGTTTTACACTGAGCACTTTAATAAATGTGAACCTAAATTCTGGTTATAAAATCATGATATGTGTAAGATAAAGATCACACATTTAATGATATATTTTGAGTTTTGTTTATTTTAATATTTAATTGTTTACATTGCCACAATTTAAAAGATGCATGGTTGACTTAAATGCCAAAATCTTTTACTATATGAAAATAGCTTGTTAGCCAACTTAACCATAGGCAACTCCTCAATAAGAACATGATCTAGCTACCCAAAGCTAGCTAGCTAGTTTATGGATGTAGAGTTGAAGTAAGCTTTGTAAGTTTGCTAAAACCCTTTTTTTTTTCTCCCTGATTTTCCAAATTTTATTTTATCGATTTATAGGGCATTCACCCATCAAGTGACAGCTACCAATAAGGGAGGCTTCTTTTTCTATTTGTATTACTTGCTTCTCAGAGGGGTATGTAAGGCATTAGAAAAATACCAAAGGAAAGTGATATACATCCCTTCATTCAGATTGTTGATGGTGAAATGACTCGTTGACTTACTTTACAGAGAGCCTGGTTACTTCTGGTATTAAGCTGTTGTAGCTAGTCCTGCTGGAGTACCAGCTTGAACTCTGCACAAAATGTATATTGGTATAAAATTGTCTATTACACGACTGTGAGTATACAGTACCTAACTGTTTTTTTTTCTCTCTTTCTCTTTCTGTTAAGTTACCCATGGCACTCTGGACATGTCTAATACATCCTGGAGCCTCAACAGCAGTTAGTGGTGTCTTGAGAACTCCAAGCAGATGTGGGCCCCAAAATGCACCACAGAGTCTCTATGTCAAGGACATTCTAAGCAGAATTCGGTCTCCAGGATGTATCAGACAGGTTTGAAGGGCAGAAGGAATCAGCATCACTGGTAAATCAGGAGTGCAATGTCTAGCTTTACGGAGTTTCACTTTTAAATTCCAAAAGAAAATGTACTTTATCCTGATATTTTAACCTTTTTAGACGCACTGTATCTTGACTGGGTTATTCTGTGTACAGAGTTTGGCATGTCTATTGTCCAAAACATGTAGGGACATGGATTAGCTACATAAATTACCTCTTGTTGTAAATGAATGTATGTAAGGTTCCCAGTGATGGACAGGCATTCTATCCGAGGTGAATTCTCCAGTCTTTTGTCCACTGTTACCTAAACTAATTCTGTATCCACTGAGATCCTGACCAGGAAAAAGCAGTTACTAAGATATAAATAAAAACGCAACACTTTTGTTTTTGCTCCCATTTTTTATGAGATGAACTCAAAGATCTGAAACATTTTCTACATACACAAAATAACCATATCTCTCAAATATTGTTCACAAATCTATCACAATCTGTGATAGTGAGCACTTCTCCTTTGCCGTGATAATCCATCCCACCTCACAGGTGTGCCATATCAAGATGCTGATTAGACAGCATGATTACTGCACAGGTGTGCCTTAGATTGGCCACAATAAAAGGCCACTTTGAAATGTTCAGTTGTATCACACAGCACATGCCACAGATGTCGCAAGTTTTGAGAAGCGTGCAATTGGCATGCTGACAGCAGGAATTTCCACCAGAGCTGTTGCTCATGAATTGAATGTTCATTTCTCTACCATAAGCCGTCTCCAAAGGTGTTTTAGAGAATTTGTCAGTACATCCAACCAGCCTTACAACCGCAGACCACGTGTAACCACACCAGCCCAGGACCTCCACATCCAGCATGTTCACCTCCAAAATCGTCTGAGAGCCAGCCAGCTTGGACATCGATTTGCATAACCAAAGATTTTCTGCACAAACTTTGACAGAGTGAACAATATTTGAGAGATATGGTTATTTTGTGTATGTAGAAATTGTTTCAGATCTTTGAGTTCATCTCATAAAAAATGCAAGCAAAAACAAAAATAGTTGCAAATGCTTTCCTAGTAAATATATATATATGTTATGTATCTTCCTGTGTGAATTTTATCAGACTTAAAAATGGGTCTGTGACAATGAGTTCTTCATGGTCAAAGGCAGTATGCTTACATAACATGTTAATTACAATCAAGGAGCTAGTGTGGTTTGGTGCACACAGCTACTGTACACAACTTGGAGGAGGAGGGGTACATGGATCGCCATATATAAAAATAATGTGTCCAAAGTAAAACGTCCAAAGTATTGTTTTACTTTTAAGTGGATATTTTGTTAAGGTTGTTCTTCTTGGAGTAAGAACCCTGAAATAGTGTTGTGACACACCACCACCATGCCTTTGTGACAAGATGTATTCACTTCTTGCTTAATGTCTTGCTTATGACAATTTTAACTTTAACATTTTATTTTAGGACACTTATTAGATTCATATAGATATTAGATTTAAGACATTTATTAGATTAGTTACAACTTTATTGTCATTGTGCAAAAGGACATGTACAAATCTAATATGATGGAGTTTGTATATACACAAAAATGTGTAAGTTGTACATATACAGTACATATTGTACAGTATATACATATATTTTAAGCATGATCACAGCCATAAGGAAAAAGTTTTTTTTTTCAGTCTGCTGTGTGAGCAATGTCGTGGCAAATTTTGTGAACTTCACCGATTTAAAAAAAAAAAAAAAAAAAAAAATACTTGAGCATAGAAAAAGCCAAGAAGTTTATTGTAGACAGACGTGGATGGACAGCTCTGGACCGGCC
Organism: Leiocassis micropogon; assembly: GCA_028565275.1. Classification (NCBI taxonomy): domain Eukaryota; kingdom Metazoa; phylum Chordata; class Actinopteri; order Siluriformes; family Bagridae; genus Leiocassis; species Leiocassis micropogon. Next base: position 4,813,221 of record JAOVVA010000044.1, read on the forward strand.
AGAAAGACTACAGACACCCCACAAATCTTCTCAAAGATTCCCTTCCTTAACTTCCTTAATTTTACATGGTTTAAACTGGCAATTACCTCATTTCCCTTTCTTAATTTTTTATTTAGTTCAAGTATCTACTTAATATACAATAGATGTACGTTAATTTTGTTAGGCCAGACTGATGTGGCAACTCCCAGTTACATACATTTCTCCCTCTTATCCCATATTTATTCATGTCTGTCTTTTCCTTTGGAGACGAAATTTAGAAAAAGCTTCTAAAAAATTTCTCTTCAAGACGCGCAAGTACTTTGTTCTTATTATTCTTATCATATCTGATTTGTCTTTAACTGTCCATAGTATGCCTCTGAAGGTATAGAAATTATTTACCTATTAGTATTTTAATATTTGTTTTGATTATTTATTTTAACTATACATTTGTTTTAATTATACATTATACATGATCATACAATTATAAGATTTTGATAGTATTGATTCTGATCTTATATATCAGACAGTGTATGTGTCCCATGCAAAGCAGAACTGCTTATTTTTATATTTTGGATGTCTGCCTGCATTTTCTGTATTTTTCCATTTTATTAAAGTTCCTTAATTTCTTGCACTCTGTGTGTACGGGTCGTTCTTGGGTGACTTCACATACTATTTGCTTGATTAAAGTTAGATATGAGTATACAGCTATAAAATAAGATGAAAAGGAGTGAGTATTGTTAATATATATTTTTAACTAGTTATTGTTTTCTAATTTTTTCATATAAAGTTTACAATATGTACACAATTGTATGTACAACAGTGGAGGACAATTAAAAGCTTCCATAGTGTAGTGTAGTAGTTTTCCCACATCAGCTGGATGTTATTTATAATATTTTGTCTTCTCATGTATTTATTTTACCAACAGTTTTGAAAACTGTTAACCATTTCTCATGGAAGAGAAGTATTTTTACTATCCTCTAAGATTATTGCTCAGAGGACTGTGTGGCCAGTTCCTGCATGTTTCTGACAAAAGTATTATTAAAAATGTGTTTAATTGACTATAAGATGTTATTATTAGATATTTAATCTGTTAATAAGCTTGCATGTTCTATATATCACAAATGATTTGTGGATACCTAACACACCCACATGTAGACACCTATTGTAACACACCTACATGTCATTTCTTCCCAAACTGTTGCCATAAAAATAAAAGCACACAATTGTCTGGAATGCCTAGGTATGATGTGGCTTTACAGTATGTCCCTTCTTTGGAACTAAGCTGCTCAAACCAGTTCCAGAATAACATTGCTTCTGTGCAGAACCTTGGGTTCCATAAATACATGGTTTGCCAAGATTGGTATGGAGGTAATCCGCTTGTAACTAACTGAGCGTGTTCTAACCTCAGGTCCCCCTAATGCCCTGTTGATGACGTATGCTGCCGTACCATCCCACAAAACAGACGACATAAATTCAGAGCCCAAAAGAAAAAAGAATTTACCTCAGGTGGAATGTCTGTCCATCACTGGGCACCTTGCATTCATTCATTCACAACAAGTAAATGCCGAAATAACCCAGTCAACATGCTGTGCATCCAGTGGTGTGGCTTGGGAAAATAAAATTGAGGAAGCCAGTTACCTATATGACCTTTTTTTATTTTATCACTTTGTGTGAATGTGTGTGTTTTCTACAGTAAATCATTAGTTGGCACTTTAACAGTCAGACGAACGTCTAGAGAGCTCGGTATGATTTTACAGTAAAATAAATAAATAAATAAATAAAAAACTTGGATGTTTGTTGTTTTCAAGAAGACAAGTTGCAGAATGCTTAAGCCTTTTTTTACAGTAGGCTTTTGCAGAATGACTTCTGAGAGCTGTCTGAAATTATTTTAGTAAGGCCCTAAGGTTATATTACAATCATCTTAACTGTTCGTAGAGCTTGCATGATACTCCCATGCTTGGTGGATTTCCTCCGCATACTCCGGTTTCCTCTCTCAGTCCAAAGACATGTAGATTAGGCTAAATAATGTTCCCAAATTGCCTGTAGTGTGTGAATGAGTGTGTTTTGTGTATGAATTGGAACCCTATCCATGGGGTACACTGCCTCATGGCCTAAGTCTCCTGGGATAAGCTCCAGGCCCCCTGTGACCTGGTACACAGGAGTAAGCATATAGACGATGGCGATGATGAGATTATGTGTAAGTATAGACACAAATGGCAGCATACTTTTAGTTCTTTTTATTTTTTCTTGCCAAAAAGGTTTAGAAAATAAAATAAAATAAAACAAATTAAGATTTGATTGTTAAGGTAATTACAGGATTGAGTTATTTTATTTAATTTTATTTTATTTACTTCCTTTATAGCAGGTGAGAGCATGTGACCATTTGTAATAACTTGTGGGACAAAGAAAGACCACATTCGTTAACATCAACATGTGGTTTATTCTGCTAGCTGTCATGGAGAAAAGTAAAAAAAAAAAAAAGTTTGAAGTGATTACTGGTCAACTTTTACAAGTAACTGCTTGAAGAGTCATACCATGTTTACCTTTGCTTTAGACTTGCTAAATGAAACCATATTTGTTTTCTTGCCATTTGTTTCTATAAATCTATTTCACCTGACATGTAGCCTATGTTTAACCTCATCAGTATGCTTAATGATGATTGGTCATTAATTCATGCAATAATTTTAACACAAGTATTATAAAACAATGAACTAAAAAAAAATTATTATGTTTTTTGCTATGGATATTCCTTTCCACCTTGTGATGTAAAATTATTTTCTGTAAGTTTGAAATAATGTCCCTTTTTCTCATTTTATCTCAAGTGCATTTTAAAATAAGATGATTGAATAAAATTACATCAGAAAAGTTTTTAAATGCTTTTTATTTAACAATCATCTCTCTATCATGCTTACATTTATTTAAACAAAACTGTATATAAGGTAATATGTTGCTTGTAGGTTATAGCTTTTTATTTCTTTAATCAACATTAACATTATAGAGATTAACCTATGGTATTTCTATATGATTCTAAATCTAGATCTTACTCTCTCTCTCTCTCTCTCTCTCTCTCTCTCAGTTTAAGTGTGAATGGTGACCTCCACCTCCCCATACACCTGCCTAAGAGCAGCACAGTCCAGGCTGGCCATCATTCTGGTGCTTCCTGCCCTGCGAGGACTAAAGCGCTCGGTCCAGGTGATAGAGTTGCCTGGGCCTATTATGCTGCAAAACACACAGACATGCACTTTGTTAAAAACAAATTACTGTGTTGCAGGCATCTGATGCTTTAAAATATCATGAGAGTAGATATTATTTTGTTCATTTACAAAAAAAAAAGTAAGAACACACATGTAAATCCCCTCTGTATAGTACTCTGATCCTAGACTCTGACATTTTACATACTATAAGAAACTATTGGTTTTGGTTGGTTTACCTGTACTGCTTAGTATTGACTGACATGATTCCAGGCCCCTCCACACGCACATACACATTTTCCAAACTGAATTTGAAGGGGTTGGTGAACTCCACTGTTACATACATGTCTTCAGCCACTCTGGGAGAACCAGTCACCTAACAGAGAGAGAGAGAGAGAGAGAGAGCTTGCATGAAGAGAAAAATACTATTTTTAATTAATAAATTTTATAGGGAATCTATGAATGTTTCCTGGGATTTAAACGTTTGATTTTTTTAACCACCCAAATCTTAAACCTCAGTGACACAACATATTTCATTTATTAATTTATTTGTTAATGTTTGTTTTTTTTTTGCCACAGACCTTCACAGTGAGTTTTGGATTGTGCACAGTCACAACCCTCATGGCGGTTATTATTAGACCTGTCCCTTGCACTTTTCCCGTAGCAATGAAGTTCAGGTTTCCTTGTTCCACCAGCTTACTCTGATAGTCCTTACTGCGCACCAGAATTTTTTCCTTTTTACCTGATAAAGAAAAATAAACGCTATTATATATTGTATGCCATGATATGAATAGGGATGCTGTATTTAGAAACCTGAAGTTAAATCGCTCAAATATATAGATATCTAAACTAAATTGTGTGAGGTTGTTAACTCCCTCACTCCCTCATCATTTATACCACTTAATCCTGTATTCAGGGTCAAGGATGCCCTGGAGTCTATCCAGGGAGGCAGGGTACACCCTGGACAGGGTGCCAATCTATCAAAGGGCACACACACACATACACACTCACACACTCATTCACACACTACAGCCAATTTGGGAATGCCAATTAACCTAACCTACATGTCTTTGGATTGTAGGAGGAAACCGGAGCACCTGGAGGAAATCCTATTTTATTTTCATGTTAAAATAAAAATGTGTAAAACGACACACACACACACACACACACCTCCACATACTCACTCTGCTGCGGCGGCAGTTTCACAACTGGAGTCTTGAAGATGACCTCAGCACTCGGCACTCCTGTATAGTAGACCACGTTACCACTGATGTAGATGTCCACCACACGTGGCTCATTGCTGTGGTTGGTGAACTGCAGCTCGAGGTCAAAATCATCCCCCCACTGCACCTCCAGAGCAAGGATCTCTACCTCCACATCAGCCTGGCGCACAGAAGCCTTCTCCCGCTGACAGCCAAACTCTTCAGCTTTCTCCAGAACTCGGCGTTCCTCTGCAGTGCCTACAGACAGAGACAAATCCAGAGAGAGAGAGAGAGAGAGAGAGAGAGAGAGAGAGAGAGCTCTCACTGTTATGTCACTTCTAACACTATTAGCTCATCTTGTATTTGTGAATAGGTAATTATTCTGAACAAAAATTAGTCATGGTTTTGTGTAACCTATACCTATAGTTCAGAGCATGCATATGCTGACCTACCCTCAGGGAATTTGTAATGGTCTGTGATGTCCCTCCGTCCATTATCCAGCACTGCTTTGGTCAGTACCATGCGGCCCGTGTAGCTGGGGTTTACCTTGACCACTTGCAGTGTGCCATCTTTGCTTCTGGTGTAGTAGACCAAGTCACTGTTCACCTGAAGGGTGAAGTCATTCACAAAATCAGTTAAAGTAGACATACATTACATACATACATTTTTTTAACTGTATAAATATAAATATTTATACTTTTACTTTACTACTATTACTACTATTTATAATAATAATAATAATAATAATAATAATAATAATAATAATAATAATAATAATAATAATAATAATAATAATACACATTTTATAATTTTACCTTTGTAAACATAAACTACACAAATAGTTCTTTGTTGATGTTCAGTTACTTAACATCTTTATATCTTGATGATAAGTTACTTAACATCTTAGCACACCGTTGGCTATTTCTTACATCCAAACAGGGTAAATTAAAGGTATATTCCCATTAGATGTATAATAATTCTAAGCACTCAATATAACGGTTATTAGAATCCCTATTAATTGAAAATTGGTTGTTTAACATGACAAATCCCCCAAAATTAATTCATGAAAAGACTAAATAGTTTGTTCTTTTTTTTTCTACAAACAGTTCCAAATGGTTGTGAAAGACATACCTTATCATTTAATTGGAGAGCATTACTATTTGCGAAAGAATCATGGTTGACAGAGTCAGATAGATAAAATTAGAAAGCAAACAATAACATATTCTACAACAAAAGTGACATACCAAAATTAATTCATCAAATAAAAGTTTTTTTAGGCAAGTAGATTACAGATGGTGTCCTATTTACATGCTGATATTTGCACAAATTAATTTTCAGAATTACACATGCCACGAATAATACACATTGTGGAAAAGGGTATCATTTATACGTCTGCAGCATTTTTATTTCATACCTTTGAAGTCCCAAAAAGCATATTATGGGTCTTATTCATATTATGTGCATTAATCTAATCTACTCACCTCTGCAAACACAAATGGGGCATCAAAAGGATAGCAGACCTGCCCATGTTTAATGGCTGCAACAGATGCAGGTCCACACCTGTACATACCTGTAACACAGTTACAAGCTTTAAAATCATACGTTAAGCAATACCCTTTATCTCTGCTTTATTTCTGTCAATTAATTCCTCTGCTTATGCCTGATAAGATGCAGAAAACCAACCCTGTGCTCTGACCCCAGCTTCAACAACTTACATAAGATATGTAAAAAAAAAAAAAATCTCACTGTCTGTAATGTAGGCTTATTCTTTTTTCTTTTTCTTTTTTTACATGAGGTTTTAAGTTACATAAATAATATTATTCTTTCTTTGAAAATAAAAAAGGAACAGCACAGTTTTGTTATCTGAAGTGCAAAAATATTGACATCTGATGTTGTGGTGTTTTACCATCAAATGACACCTATAACAAAGTGTTTTGTTTTGTGCTTACTCACATTAGTCATTGTGTTTTTCTGTGTGTTCTCACCATCACTGGTCTCCTGAGGTGTAGCATCTACAACTTGCCAGCCTCCAAAGCCATCGGGAAGATCAGGTCTGGACATGTAGCATTCATTCCAGCAATGATAATTCCTGGATTAAAAAATTCTCAGTGTAAAATAAAACAAAGCCTGATATGCATGCCAGATATTAGTCAAGAAAACTGGACATGTCTGAAACCCACAAAAAGGCAACACCATATATACCGCTGTAGATGTTGCTGTAATCCATATTCAGCCAATATGTATTATATTCTGGAGTCATCTGGAGTGCTCAATTGGAGTGTTCAATTATCTTATTGTTTTTAATCTAAGTGTTTTATTGGTTTAAAACAGGAGCTGACCAGATGGAGTCCTTGGTGTGGATTCTGTCCACTTTGCCATTTTCATCTAGTATGATGTCCATCTTTAGGTTCCCATTGTTGTCATGAGCAGAGAAGAAGTTTGTCACAACTCTGCCAGGAATACCTAGACAGCGCATGACTGAAAGAGAATAAGGGAATCACAGATTTAATTTTATAAACTATTATTTAAAAAAAAATTTTTTTTTATTAAAGTACTATACAATTCTATAATTACTATACCTTTATGCTGCTGTTATACCATTTAAGCCATTTACACAAAATTGGTAGGAAGCACTGTTTTCAGTGTGAGACCAGTGTTTGATCAGCAGAGGGTAGTAAAAGCATGCTCTTACAAGTATTAAGCACAGCAGCATAGACCCAGCACTGGGCGTAACCGACTGACTGCCCTCCTCCTCCAGCGTAGTCAAGCAGGATCTCCACACTGCCTGTCCAGGAAGTAGGAGCCACACCATACAGGTAATCACCAGTCCAGTTTCCCAACAGCACACCATCATCATCTCGTGCGTTCATCTACAGAGACATCACAGTAGTGTATTTATTTATTCATTTATTTATTTATTTACATAGATAGATAGACAGATAGATAGATAGATAGATAGATAGATAGATAGATAGATAGATAGATAGATAGATAGATAGATCTTTTTTGAACTTATTTTTTAATGGTTAAAAAGGTGCTCATTGAATCATTTAGCTTCTGTGAGTAACATTTTTATCTAACAAGTGGTGAAGATAACTACAATAATTTATTTTTTAAGAGCTCTTTATTTTCCCTTAAGCCTCTTTATGATGAATTGTTCTCTAGCTGCCCTAAAAAGTGAGATTTTAATGTTATTGTTTTAATATCTCACCATAGCAGATGCCACTCTGCTGATTTTGATAGGATCTCCACGGTTAGTGATGGGCATTTCAGCTTTATCCAAGACGAACAGACATGCATCCAGTATGCCAAACTCAAACTGAAAAAGAATGAGATAACAATTGCCTTAAGTCACCATGACTACTCAACAATAATTAACAATCAAACAGAAATTTTGCAGCATGTTTCTTTCTTTTGCATGATTAAATTTTAATTCTTTGCTTAAACCCATACTTTCATGTTATGATTGATTTTCAATGTAACTGGAATCTGTTGCATTAATCCATGTGACTCTCATTAACATGCACAGCTTTGCGGGCTGTACCATGTACTCTTTTATTTAGTTATTTTGTAAATTAGCTGTCTTTTTCAAATGATATATTTTGTACCTGTCCATAGTTCCAAGTACGTTCAGCCACGTCATCGTATGCACCATGATAGATGATGCCCAATTCATTTAGCACACACTCCTCTCTTTCCTCTTCATCATCAAGGTATACTGAATCACCTACCATGAGAAGGCCCAAGTCAAACATAAAAAAGTCCATGACAGTTCCTAAAACATTGATCACTGTGGTCTTACTTCTCTCTCAAGGTTTATATGTAAGTTGTAATATTACAGAGAATGCACAAAGCCCTCCATTCTAAAGGTTTTCTTGTCTTATTGTAGCTTTGTCTCTAACAGCTACAAAGGGCTTACCCTGAAAACCTTCTTTAAAAGTAAAAAAAAAAAAGAACAAATTTTTACCAAATAAACAATTACACCCTATAAAATCCAATCATGAGGGCATGCAAATTAATACATTGTCAATGCACAATATATTCAAAGCACTTTGATATAAAATTGGCATGTGTCCTGCAGCCAGCTCTCCTAAACTAATATAATTTTTTTAATTTACTACAACATAAGAGTGACTTCTGACCTGGTGACCATGGGTTAAAGAGTATGTACGTGTCCAATGTTGGGTCCCTCTTAGTCCTTCGAATGCCATATGGAGTGACCACAGCGACATGCATCCTGTACTTTCCCACAATGCAGTCAGAAGCAGGAGTGATGCCCATGGTGACAACATTGTCTGACTTTTCTATGATCTGACCACGCCACACACTCTGCCGCTCCGCAGTAGGGAAAACGGGAATGTAGGTGCCTTTACTGTACTGTGCACCAGCACCTAGTGAAGAGGAATATATTTTGAAATAATACCTGCACACACTGTGGACCAGAGCAACCAACAAAATGTAATCACTGCAAATTAAAGTATCTGATGTAAGATCTGATATATGTTCAATTATTCTTATGTTCTTATGAATTTTATGAAAAGTGCATTTTATGTGTAAAAAAAATTGAAACAAGTGGAGAAAGAATCTTTTCATAGAATTAGAATTAATTTACTATAAATACCACATGTCTGTCTAAATAAATGTCAAAACTGCTGAGCTGGTGTGTTTTTAAGCTTTAGTGGACAGCTTTCCAGAGAAAGTAACACAGAGATAACATACAGTATGTGTGTGAGTGAAACTGTGCTATTTTACTGTGTAGACCAATTCAATAAAAAAAAAAATCCATACAAACCATAGAAACCATACCACTTTATATTGAAAACTTAAATGATTGCATTAGAATGCTGTATTGTTAGACTGCTTTTTAATTCTCAACAGTTAAGTAACTATTTCAATTAGTGTGAACTAATTAGTAGACAACTTGCAAATCCAACTCATAAACAAATCCTGTTTCCCCAACACTACAAGAATCTTATTAATCAAAATAAAAAAATATGTTTAAGTTCAGTGAACTGAATGACTTGTAGAAAGAGGAAACACTCAGGAGTTGGGGAAGTAGATCTTCAAAAAGGAAAAGAAACCACATGGCAATGTTTCCTGCTCACTGTCACGCCAACAACAAATGTTTTTATCGCAATGTTATTGCCCTTATTACTCAACACACCCATAGCACAATCTTATGAAAAGAGGAAGACATTACGATTAAGGAAAGGAAGTAAGACTTAAGACTTTCAATTCTACAGAATAAATACCAAAGAAATGGTATGTATTTGAATAATTTGAGCAGCGGAGTGCAAGAAGTTTTTACTGGCTTACGATTTCTATCTGTTATTGTAACCTGCAACTTACTATATTAGCTTTATATTCATTAAGTTGTAGTTGTACAGTCAGTCCAGACATTAATCCAGTGGAGATGCTATGACTTGAAGATGGTTATCCCGTTGTAAGACAGCCAAAATATTGATATAACACCGAAATAGTTCAGTAGGGAGAAATGATCCTGCTAAGCATATTGCCAGTCTTACAAGAAGTTACACAAAACATTTGGTGGAACTTGATGCTGCTAAAGGATGATCTTCAAGTTACTAAATTTAACGCTTCATTTTTTTCCCCAGCATGCAATGTAAATGATTACTCAATATGCTCAGAAAAAAAGAAGTACTGCTTATCTATAACTGTCACATAGATGCATATCAGACATTTTTTCTAAAGCTCCAAAAGGTTTCTTCAAAGTTCTTGCAATTTTAACATTTGAATGACTGATTATTAAAGTTAACATACCAATAGCAAACTCAACAGCAAACTTGTCCTTTTCAGGATTGAAAGGGCGGTTAAAGGTGATTTTGATGAGGAATTCCTGCGCTCGGCGTACAATCAGGTGGTTATTGGAGTAGAGGTTCGTGTGATGCCGCTGCTTGTTCAACTCATTGGGCTGTTTGAGCATATTGACATCCCAGATATCCAGATAATCTGTACAAATGTGACAGAAAGACAAAGCATATACATACAGTACATTAGATTAGATTAAGTTATTGTTTAAACTAAATTAAATGTTCACAGAAACATCTTTAGAAAGACATATTTAAGCATATAAATAACATATACTTAGTATTAAGCTTCTAGCAAAATTATAATGCAAATAAAAATATTCTGCTACTTGTGACCCAATACAAGGGATCTTAAAGTAATCTATGTCATGTCTTTTTTTTTTTTTTTAAGAAAAGGCAGTTAAATTCAGGAAAGCAGAAACACTTTGTCCTGATAAGATGGGTAATAATTTCCTTTACAGAAGTTATCTTTGCAACAAAAACAGAAGTCTTTCCAATCATTAGGAAACAGGCAATGGAGAGCAGCATGTATAGAAGAAACATTTAAACAACTCAGCATTTTTGTGTCACAATGTTGGACATGATGGTTAAGAATTTGAAAGTATGTAGTGCCCTGGTAGACTAATGGCTCACAATTAGTGCCGTCACCACTGTAACATGGGTTAGATTCCTGGTCAGGAAACCAACTCTTGCCACTGGGGGTTGCAGAAGCCACTGCACTTCAGTCCCTAGCCCAGATAAGTGGGAAGGGTTGTGTCAGGGTAGATATCAAGCACAAACACCAGTGCCAAAATCAGATATGCAGACCTAGTGATCTGCTGTGGTGACCCCCACATGGGGAGAAAATGAAGATTTTCATGTCACCTACACAAATATTACACAGAATCAGTGAACACTATAAATTATTACAATATTATTACCTGCATATTACATATTATATGAAGAGTAATTTTTTATATAATATATAGTTTACACATCTTATTTTAATAAAATATAATGTTCATTGATCCTTCATATGAGAGATAAATAAACACTGAAGTGGTTTTATTAGGTTAAAATAAAGACAAAAGAAGCTCTGAAAGGGTTGAAGTGTTGAGCTAGCAACCAGAAAGGTTTAAGTTAAAATCCCTTTAGCAAGACCCTTAACTCTCACATCCACTCCAAGTAATAATTTTATGATTTAAACATAAGGTTTCCTCATGGGGTTGGAATCCACTCACCAGTAAGAGGTGGAGGACCTCTAGGCAGGAGCATGAAAGGCTCAAACTCCGGGATCTCTTCATGTTCTTTGTTGGAGTTGGCAATTGGGCCCGTGCTGCGTCCACGATGAGATGCCGGTTTAGGGCGTACAGGGGGCGCGGCTGGTGTTGAGGGCATGGGAATGTTCTCAGGAGTCTCCTGGTCAGTCATGATTGGTGTACTGCTGCAAAATACTACTGACTCAAAACGTGCATTTAGGAAACCAACAAAACAAGATTGAAATGCTGATATACAGTAGTAATGCTGGAGATGTATTTTAAGGTTTCTGTGCCCAGTGGTTACTCCTGCCTTTCTACCATTCCATATATGCTAAATCTTCATCAAAAATGTTATATCACATTATTTATCACTTGAAGTATAAGGACATTTTTTTTTATAAACTATGCTTATCTACTTATCACAACGTTACAATTTATCAGGGACATTGCACATAGCTGTGGCTAACACAAGTGTCATTGGTGATGGATGAGCTGCTCATCGCATCTGTGTGTTTGTTAATCAACTCAAGCCAAAAGTTACTCAGCAGCAGTTAGTCAGCAGATATACATGTGCAATGCTAAACTATTTTCAGCTCTCAGCTGCAAATGAGGAACAACTGGACTTTGTGACCTTTATAGCAGAAAGCACTTTTAAGAAACAGATAAATTATAAAAATAAATTTTAAACTAAGAATTAATTCTAAGAATTAATCTGACACAGTATGTAATCATCAAGTCAAAGCTTGTACAGTAAATATTTACTTTCTGAGCAAAGCAAGGCGGTTGATATTATTTATTATGAGTCTGTTTGGTACTTTTTTGGTACTTATTTGGACAAGGGTGTCCGCCAAATACTGTAAATGTAAATTAATGGGGAAAATATATATGTTTTCCCTGCCAAGTTAAAGTCAAAATATTACGTATACATCATAAGTTTGTGTTCACACATGGCACAAAGTACTCACACAGAACACAGATGTATCTATTTAAACATCTCTTACATAAAGTACTTATAGATGTAAAACCTGTGGGCACCGTGTTGGCATCTCACTAAACCTCTGAAACAGTGAGTCATACCAAATACAGTACATGCCCTGTTTTCTCTCAGCGCACTCATAAATGTGAACGATGCCACTTTTTCCACAGTTTGGCAGTTGGAGAAACGGGGGTGAGAAAATACCTATCAGCAGGAAAATGTTCTCTTAAGGCAGTGTATTATAAGTGGTTGTCAACACACCTTTTACTGCCAAAACACACACACACACACATACAGAAACAAAGAAAACAAAGGAGGACATTGTGGATATTAGACAGGCTAGAAATCACGCTTATATTCCTACACTATGCATACCCAACTTTAAGATCCTCATAGTTCACATTGCTGAGGACCTTACTTGTTCCCTGAACTCAAAAAAATAATAAAAAAATAATCAACAGCATCTTTATTTCCTAAGGAGACTAAATGAAGACCATGTGTGTGCCAGGGTACTAATGGGCTTTTACTTCTGTATCACTGAGGGCATTTTCACTAACTGCATCTTAGTTAGAAAGCAAGATGCGTCTCACCCATTTCATGGATTAATTACCCTCTTCCCATCAGACAGGTACTACAGGTGCTTGCTTCCTGTTTATTTTTGTATTGAACAGCTGATCACAGTTCAACTAAAATGCACCATCTCTTTACTTGTACTGCATTGTTTATCAACCATGCATCTTTTCACTACTAATAACTAATGTTAATGGTGTCTTAATGATGTCTTTTTACTTCTGTATATTTCATCTATATACAGACTTGCATATACAGTATGCTTATATGAGTATTCTGTTCAGCATGGATTTCTTTATCATGTTCTTCACCACTTCACAATCATTGTTAGTATATATCCATTCATAAATATGTCACCTATTGCCCATGTATGTATGATGTGAGCTAAACTAAAATGAGAGATGCGTAGTACTTCCAGTTTAGCATTGTGCAAACTGCATTTCTTTAACATCCCAAAAAGCCCATTTTAGAGGGAAACAGAATGTTTTGAATAACTGTGCTTGTTTTCAACATCACTTTCTTGGCTTCCATAAAAGCATATGCAATGCATTTAGTTTACTTTTATCAAAATGTAAGTGTATTGCTCCTGGAAAAGTGAAATCCTTAATTCTGAAGGTGTTCTTCCAAATATTTAGCATCTCCTCTTTATTACTGAACACATGCAAAAAGTATTATTTACAGACTGATTATTTGTACATAAACATACAGTATATACACTTGATGGCCAAAATATGTGGACATCTGACCATTAAACCTATTTATGGTTTCTTCTCAAACTGTTCCCACAAAGTTGGTCGTACACAAATGCATAAAATGTCTTTTGCATGCTGTAGCAATTTAATTTTCTTTCACTGGATTTAAAAACCTCAATCATGTTGCAGCCTGACAACCAAAGTTGATGTAGAAGAAATAAAGTGGCAAGAGCCCTGACCTGATCTTACTGAATGTCTTTAGAGTGAATGGGAAAGCTGAATGCACACACATGGCCAAATGAACAGTAAGTCTTAAAGATTCCTGAACAAGACCCTTAACCCACGATTGTTTAACTGTAAGATTAAAATAAAATTTAGGTTTCATTGCCATATTTAGGTTCCTGTGGCCAGAGTGGTCCAATATAACTGATTTATCATTCTTAAGTTAAGTAATTTGTGGGCACCAACTTGTGATATTAATATGTTAATTCAAACTGATACTTTATTAAAAATTAGTTGCAATGCCACCTCAGCAGCTGTGTATAATCATTAATTTGGCCAGTATCATTGGGTGAGGTGGATAGGATATTTAATGGCATAAAAAAACTTTTAAGGTAATTAAAGTCTTGAGCTAAACAAAGTAAAGTCATTCACCTTCTTCAACTCTTTTTTTAAAAAGAGTTCATCTTTTATTCATTCAAACATATTTATACTCTGACCACTCAATGGAATTAAATTGTGCATAATAAAATTCTACTTAATGACATTAATATTTGAAATGAAAAATACAGCTAATTCTATGCCAGGTCTTAGTTGTTTACAATAATGTACTCATAAGATCTCTCATTAGTGCAGATCACTAAAGTGACACTTTAGTGCCACAAAAAAAAGAAAAAAAGAAAAAAAAACACTTTTGTTATTATTAAGGTGAAATCTTTACATTAAAAGCAATGAGCATGCTGGTGGTCCACTAACCTGATCTGTTTGGTAGAAAAGATGCAGGACAATCTTCAGTCTGCAAACACACATGCACACTTCAGGCTGCTGAAGCTGGTAGGAGAACTTCTCTTCCCTTCTTCCATTTATAAGCAGAGAAGGAATAGCCCACCGTGTGTGTGTGTGTGTGTGTGTGTGTGTGTGTGTGTGTGTGTGTGTGTGTGTGTGTGTGTGTGTGTGTGTGTG
>JAOVVA010000044.1:4829419-4845256 GCA_028565275.1 Leiocassis micropogon
GTGTGTGTGTGTGTGTGTGTGTGTGTGTGTGTGTGTGTGTGTGTGTGTGTGTGTGTGTGTGTGTGTGTGTGTGACAAGACAGAGAGACAAGGTAGCCCCTGGGTGTTGCAGGATCATTTTTTTTTTATTTCAGTGGCTTACAAGCCATTTGGATCACATGTGTAATACAAACAACCATGCATTGTTGTGCTTGTGAGTGAGTAAATAGGGGTTTATGTGCATAAGTACTTATAATTAATTTTCAGTATTTCAGTGTGTTTTGTGTACTTTGAGTAAGAGTGATGTGTGATTAAATAAAAAGCTAAGTGAGGAATGTACAATGTTCATCTTCTATGTCTAGACAAGCAAGTTTTAGACAGTTACCATAAATGATGATTATATTGAATATATGATGAATGTATTAAAAAGCTTTTACATTAAATTGAATAACAATGAAATATTACATAAAACATATTTTTGTTTTTTTGCTTTATTATCAGATTTGTAACATTATTTCAGATCACAGGAAAACATAATTTGTAAAACCAGAATATATTTTTTATAGTTCTATTTAAATAAAATGCATCATGCTTATAGACTATGCTACAGAATATCTGTCTGAATATTTCACTTCACTTTGCCCATAAACCAGAGAAACAGAACGCTCTTGTTACAAGCAGCTCTAATGCTGGGAAACATTGAGTAAAAAGTGTGATCTCAGAAGCATGCTAAGTAAATCCAGACAAAACTGTGTTCATGTTGAAACAGCTTTAAATCACGAGCCTTTTAATTATGTTCGATGTATCCAAAGCAGATGGAAGTAAACTTCATTTTGGCATGCTGTGTTTCATGAAACATCTGCAGCCAGCTATAATAAACTATTATAACTAATGTCCACAGTTTAAAGAAGTGAAAAGCAGAGATGTGGGGGAAAAAAACTCTTTTATTGCATTGATTTCTGGAAAACATCCATAAATTATGAAAAAATGTGCTACTAACAAATGTGATAAATAGTGTTTCTGCCAATCATATATTTTTGTTATTTCTACTTTAAGAAAACATAAACACATTTTACTAAAATGATGCGCAATATTTTTACTTTGGCCTTTTTTATTCTGTAATCTTGCTTCGGCATATTCCTGCAAATATTATGGTATGATTATGTTATAGAGCCAGTGCAGAAACAAATGTATGTAATGTACAGTACATACAGTCATTCTGTCTAAAGATGTTTACAGATGTCCAATACCTTGCCCATAAGAGTCCCTACATAGAGAATTTTATGCATACATCACAGCAAATGGATAAAGAATAAGCTTAATAATTTCAATTTAAAATCAGTTGCCATCTCACATTATCTCCAGTATGCTTATACCATCATCATCAACAGAAAGGAAACCACTTTCAGACTATGTAGAGAGGACAGTAGACTAAATGGTTAAATGACCCCATAAAATTAAACAAAAATGTTGAAGTACTTATTTTCCAACTACTATCAGTACACAGTACACAGTCATTATCATCATCATCATCATCATCATGTTTACAAGTGACTACAAGTGACTTTTAACTTATGTGGAAAAATAAAAACTAATGTGTATGGTGATAATAATTGAAAGGAATACCCATAGTTTTTATCTTTTAAATCTGGTAGTAAACCAAATGTAAGGGTAGGCACAGTGCTTCATAATGGACATTGAATAAAATGTTTAATTGTAATCATCTACCTTATCTTTCATTCATGATAACCATATTTACTTTGGTATAGTAAATATCTCTCACTCACTCATTGTCTATACCACTTTATCCTGTATACAAGGTCGCGGAAAGCCTGGAGCTTATTCCAGGAGACTTAGGACATGAGGCGGGGCACACCCTGGACAGGGTGCCAATCCATTGCAGGGCACACACACATACACACACTTACAAGCTCATTCACACACCAAAGGCAATTTGGGAATGCCAATTAGCCTAACGTGGAGAACATGCAAACTCTGTGCACACAGAGACAGGAATCGAGCCTGGCCGGGAATCGAACCCAGACTCCGGAGGCTAACCATATTTAAAATGCTTTAAATAATATTTACTTATGTATAGCCATGAAAAGAAAGAAAGAAAGAAAGAAAGAAAGTAGTTTAGGACAGCATGTAGTTTTCAAGCCTTTACAATGTGTATGTAAAATCACATTGAGTGTGATTTCCAGGCTGCAACACAGCAGTTGCAAACTTTAACAAAACTTTACTGAAGTCATAGATTGTTTTCCAAAAGGACAGAAATCCACTAATTTACTATAAGTTTATATACTGAGGTAATTAAAGTGATTGATTGCAATACTCTTGAGGTTCTGGTCTTGGAGTGCTGCTTTTTAGTGTTTTCACCACTCCCAACACACCTGATTCCACTGCTAAGCTAATTGCCACCTTTTGCTGAGTTGAAGTTGTTGTGCTATAGAGCAGGTAAATCACTAGTAAACACAGCACAAAGGGTACTTAAGAACTGAGGGTGGGAGCCTGTGCACAAACACTTGCTGTGAAAATAAAGTAAAAACATATGTAAAAATAAAGCTAAAATACTAACTGAGGTAGTATCATAGCGTGTGAAGATGCTACTCTTTACTATAGCAGCTTCAACCACAGGGTTATGATTTCCGCTCTACTCAAGTGTGTATGCAGCACCCATTGCTACTTCCTGTGCTTCACTGCAACTCAGAAAGAAACCACAGGTTAATCACGTGATCTGGTTTCCACATTCTCTTTTGTACACTAGTCGGAAGTGAACGGTCTGTTTTAACAAGATTAAGTTAAAAGGATGGTAAAAACAAACATTTAATTGGATCCAAACAAAGAAGAAAAGAAACTGTGGTTGGAAGATACAGCAGGATGATGAACACACAGAGCTCCCACCCTATCAGTCCTGGTAAGCTGCATTTTTATGTGAAGATGAGCACAGAGAAGACGTGTGCCTGAGCATCTGGAACACATAGAAAACTTGAAAACCTTTCTACTCTACCTTGTATGTACTTGAGAGGTTTCCATATGATAGAGTTAAGGGACATTAGAACATCAGACAGAATTTGAGGTGATATATTTAAATATTAAAAGTAAATCAATTTGCTAGTAAATCAGCTAGTAAAGATTGCTATGGTGGAAACTTTTTTAGAAAAGAAATCTGTGATGCCACTGTTGTACAATTATGTAATTTTTAAGTATGAATATGGGAAAACTCCACAGTGGGCACTCATAGAACTGCAGAAGATCTTCAGAACTAGAGACCTTATGTGGAATGACTTCAGAAACCATTAAAGGTGTAAACACTTTAACACCCCGAACAAATTTGTTTTAAAAACAATCTAAAAACTTGCATAAAAAATTAAGTCTTAGAGACCTACAGCTAACCTGAGGGCTACTCCCCACTGGGCCCATTCCTTTGTGATGTATTTTGGAAGAGGAAGTAATTGTTTAAGCACTACAGACGCTGTGTGGGCGGGCTGTTTTTTTCTGCTGCTAGTATGAATTAATCAAGCAGTTGATGTGACCTTGCAAATTGCCTATTCAGTAAATCTCAATTTATAAATAAGTAAAATAATATTTACACACGAAGTGAATTTTTTTGTTAATTAGTGTCAACAGAAAATAATTGTTTAATTATTCACTATCTTTTGCAGGAGCCAAACAGCAGGCTGCAGGAAAGACAGCAGAAAGCCCTCTTCATGATCACCCTTTGCTCCCAGAGCTGCGCCTGGTCCTGCTAGGCCGCAAAGGAACTGGGAAAAGTTCTTCCGGAAACACCATTCTTGGCGTGGCTGGAGGATTTGAGAGTGGGAAGCCAACAGAGGAGTGTGTAAAAAGACGAGCTGACACAGCAAGACATCGTGTTACAGTGGTGGATACTCCAGGGTGGGAATGGTACTATTCTGGCAATGGCACTCCTGCCTGGGTGACAAAAGAGACAATGAGAAGTGTTACTGTCTGTCCACCTGGACCCCATGCTTTGCTTCTGGTGATGCGGTCCTTTGCTTCAGTCACAGAGGATTATTATAAGCAGGTGGAAGAACACCTGGAGCTTTTGGGCAAGACAGCTTGGCCTCACACCATGCTGCTATTTACACATGGGGAGGAATTAGGCTCCATTCCCATAGAGCAGAGACTACAAAATGCAGGAAAGTCCTTTCAGAAGCTTCTCGAAAGATGTGGAAACAGGTTCCATGTGCTTGAAAACAAACGCTGTGGCAAAGATGGAGCACAGGTGAAAGAATTGATAAGAAAAATAGAGGAGATGGTAAAGGAAAGAGGTGGAAGGCATTATGAATATGACCCCTTACTTCTTGGGATTGAGGCGGAAGGGAAAAGGAGAGCAAGAGAGAGAAGAAAGAAACAAAGAATAATGGAGGCTCAAGCGCAAAAAGCGGTCATAAAAGCAGTGCTCACATGTGAGTCTATCTGATACTGTCTACCTGAATGTACAGAAAACATTTAACTTTAAATAGGGTACAAGAAAGCAAGTGTGCAGAAAAATAATTTCTGTATTTATTTTGGATTGATCATGTGTTATTTATTTCGTTATTATTTTATTTTCATTAAATTTCATTGTGTTTGTTTAGTAGTTTGATATTACAGTAAGTACACAGTTTAAACTATAGAATGTATTGTCAAAGGTTTTATTTATACACAGCGCACTCTGTCATTATATTTGGAGAGCCTAAACATCTCATGAATTTAATATAATGCTCGCATGCAACCATCTCTGTTTTTATTGCACCTCACCAACTGGCCCTCACCTTCTGTCTGTCAGCTTAATGTCTTGCCTGAAAATGATAAACTGTTGTATTCGAGTATATACAGTGGCAGAAGGCCTAATAACAGCAATAACCCTTTAACAATTTATCCACACACCTTTATTCAATCCGACACCAATATGACATTTGCCAACATCCTAAGTGAAAACTAAATTTAAATAATTTCTAACATTACCATAATGAATTAGCATCTTCTATAAGGACAATGTATAATAAGTAACGTTGTCCACTACCTGCTCATGTTTAATGAAATTTTTTTTAACAAAAAGTAGAATGCTTCCTGTTACACAGAGAACAGTAGTTTCCCAATTATAAAAGCATATGTGTGAAACTTGTGAATATCAGAGGGTAAAAAGAACTCACTATATTTATTAGATAATTACTATATTTTAAGATAACACAGACTTCAGATTATCTGACAAACACAAACACAAAACAAAAATATGGAAAATAGGAACAAAAACAGGCATTATTGTTAGAATACTGTTCTAGTTTAAACCTTGTGCATTGAGCCTCATAGACTCTGAAAATATGGCAAAATTCATGTAACTTATATTAGAAGCAAATACAAGATATTTTATAAATATCTTGTATTTGCCAATAAAACAATAAAAAAATGACAATACATTCTATAGTTTAAACTGGGTATTTTTTATTTCATGGTGCAAACACCATGACATTTTAGTTATGCAATTTTAATGAAATACTTGAAGAAACTAAACAAACCTGTATTTATATGATTCATCATCTCGCACAGCTGATATCTCACCACCTGAGGACCTTGATGAAATGAGCCTGTTCTCCAGGGGCTCCCGGCGTCTTTCAGACCTGCGACTCATCCTCCTTGGAGAAAGAGAGACAGGGAAAAGCTCTGCTGGGAACACCATCCTCAGAGGGACTGCATTTTTTCAAACAGGCCAGGCCACAGAGGAATGTTCAAGGCAGCAGGCAGAAATTTCTGGAAGACTGGTAACTGTAGTGGATGTTCCTGGATGGGAAGGTGGTCCTGAAGGAATTACGCCAGACAAAGTAAAACGAGAGATCTCTACAAGTGTGACATTGTGTCCTCCTGGTCCCCATGCCTTTCTGTTAACACTGAGGGTGGATGCCCTGGTCAAAGCTACAGCAGTAAGAGAGCACTTGGAGTTACTTGGAGAAGGAGTATGGAGACATATCATATTGCTGTTTACTAGAGGTGATCAGCTGAGAGAAGGGGTTACTATTGAACAACATATTCAAGGAGGAGGGAAAGATCTTCACTGGCTGATGGAGAAGTGTGGCAACAGATATCATGTCATCAGCAGCACTGTCTTGGAAGGTGACACCTCCAAAACTCAGGTAACTGCACTCTTAGAAAAGATTGAAAAAATGGTTTCAGGAAATCGATGTGAGGCTTTCTCGCCAGTTGTGCAGGAGATTCAGGAACTCGGGAAGCAAAAAAATGAAAGGTTCAATGTAAAGCTAAAAGAAGTTAATGAGAAGCTTCAGCGTCAAGAGGTGGAGCTCAAGAGGATGAGAGAGAGGGAGGTGAAAAGTATCAGGCGGCTTTTCGACTGGAGAAAAGACAAAGTCAAATCGCCAGAAAATAAAAGGAAGGAAAAGGGGGAGGGAATGGATCGAACCGAAGATGACAGAAAGAGCATCATGAGTGAGCTGGAGGAGAGGATGGCTTGGTTAACAGAGGATAGAGAAAAGGAGATTCATGAGCTAGGCCTGGAAAACAACAGGATCATTGCAGCTCTCAATCAGGGGTACAGAGAGAGGGGGGAGCTTATAATAAAGTTAGAAGAAAAGGAAAGAGAGAATGAGGAATTAAAAGAAAAAGTGGATGAGCTACAAGTTAATATCATAGATCTTAAACGTGTCAGTATGTTAAAAGAGCAAGAAAGAATTGAAAGAGAGGAAAAGCTTACAAAAAGGCATGAGGATGCTGAGAATGAGCTAAAAGGGCAATTGAACCACAAACAGAAAGAGGGGGAGGAGCTAAAAGGAAGAGTTGAAGAGATGCAGAAGATGATGGCCGAATCAAAATTAACATATGAAAGCGATATCTTAATTAAAAGACAAGAGCAGGAGAAAATGCTAGCAGAGAAAAATGGACTTGAAAAAAGGCTTGAAGAGAAACAGAAGGAGATGGAAGAAATAAAATTGAAAACTGAAATCACAGTAAGGGAGCTAGAGGAAAAATTGAGAGAAATTAATGAAAAGAGGGAAGCAGAAAAGAATAAACTTAGTGAAATGATAGAACTGATGACAACAGAAATGGAAGACCTGCAGGTTGCTTTTAGACAACAAGTAAAGTCTTCTGAAGCTGCAAGACAAATGCATGAAGATACTGTATTAAAATACAATCAGCTTGTAGATAAACTTGTGGGGAAAGATGCAGAAATTGGAGCTATAATGCAGAGACAAAGTGAGCAGGAGATGGCTACGAATATTGAAATTCAAAACAAACTGAAAGAGAAAGATGCAGAAATATCTGATTTGGTTAAAAAACACATGGAGAAGGAGCAGGAAATTGAAATCCTGAAACAATCTTTTGATGCCAAACAAAGAACAATGGAAAATGAAAAAAATGATACTAAGGTGAAAGTGGCTGAGTATGTTTCTAGGATAAAAGACTTAGAGAATGAGTACAAAGAGATGGAAGAGTTCTTGAGAAGAGAAAATGTAATAATAAAAGAGGAAATGGACATAATGAAACATTTGAATGAGGAGAATGCTAGAAAAAAAGATGATGACTCAAGGAAGATCTTAGAGGCAAAGGAAAACACTATTAATCATTTACAGCAACAGAATGAAGACAGTATAAGCCAAATTGAGGACTTTAAAAAGCAACTAAACAAAGTCCAAATCAAAGTGGAGAATCTAAAAAATCAAAATGCAGCACTCATTCAGGACTTAGACGGACTGCACATAACATGTGAGGAATATAAACGGGACCTGCAGGCCCAGATTATAAAAAATGAGAGCAGGGAGAAAGAGATTAAAGATATACTCAACCAATCTGAAGAAATGGGAAAAATCAAAGATGCATTGAACCAGGAGCACATTCAAAAGAAAGAAAATGAGATTAATTTGTTGAAACAGACAAACCACATGCAGCAAATGGAGCTGGAAGTTATGAATGAAAGGGGTAAAGATCTGGAGAAGAGAACTGAAGAAATGAAAAACTACTATGAGGAGAGGCTTTCAGAAAGGATTGCTGAAATGGATGTTAAGGATGCAGAAAGAGAACGAAGACTGCACAATAGAGAGATGGAGCTTTGTGAAAGAGAGCAAATCTTGGATAAAAATATGAAAGAGCTTGAAAGAGGTAAAAAGGGCTTGGAAAAAAGAGATAATGATATAAACTGCAGAGAAGAAGAACTAAGAGATGAAAAACAGCAGCTGCATAAAAGAGAAGACGATGTAAGAAATAAGGAAAATGAAATAGTGCAAAGAGGAAAAGAGCTGACACAAAAAGAGAAGGAACTTGAAAGCAAGTACAACGAACAGAGGGATTTGTCTGAAAAGCAGGAATTAAAAAGAGAAATGCTTAAGAAGCAGTTACAAGAGAAGGAAAATGGGTTGAAAAAAATAGAAGAAGAACTTGCAATAAAACAAAATGATCTCCAGGATCAATCAAAAGAGTTGGAATGTCACAGAAAGAATCTAGACATCAGAGATGAGGAATTCAGGAAAAGAGAGCAGCAGTTACTAGAGACAGAGCAGTTATATGAGACCAAGATTCAAGACCTGTCAAAGAGAATGCAGGCACTGGAGCAAAACAAGCAGGACATTGAAAAACAACAAGCAGAACTAACTACCAAAGAATGTAGCCTGATGCAAAGATCAGCTGACTTTCAGAATAAAGAGCAGGAGCTTTTCCAGAGAGAACATGACCTTCAGATCAAATACCAAGAACTGAGGAGTATTAAGGACATGCTTGATGAAAGAGAACAAGAATGTATTGATAAACAAAAAGAATTAGATATTAAGGAAAAACAAATTGCCAAGAAATATGAGGATTTTGAGGCTGCAGAGAAAATACTGGAAACAAAGGAGAAGGCACAAAGAGAATTTTCTGAAAAGCATGAAAAGGAAATTGAAAACATTAAGCAACAGCTTGAAGAGAAAGAACAGCAACTGACAACAATGCAGGATGAAATTTTCATAAAACAAAGTAATCTTGAAAAAGAGAAGAAAGACTTGGAGAATCTCAGGGAAAATCTGGCTAACAAAGAAAAAGAATTTAAGAAAATAGAGCAAGAGCTACTAAATTCTGATGAGCTGTGTAAAGTCAAGGCGCAGGAACTGGAGAACAGCAAACTAGATAATGAAAAATGTCAAGCTGAACTAAATAATAAAGAATATGATCTGCTTCAGAAGACAAATGAACTTCATAAAAAAGAACAGGAGCTTGTCCAGAGAGAACATGGCATTCATATCAAATACCAAGATATGTTAGAAACAAATAAGAAAATGGAAGAACGTGAACATGAGTTATTGTGCAGGCAAAAAATCCAGGCAGCTGAAACTGATCAATTAGAAAATGAATTAGAAACTATCAAACATGGGTTGGCAATGCGAGAACAAGAACTGAGGAGTATTAAAGATATGCTTGAAAAAAGAGAGCAAGAATGTAACGATAGAGAAAAAGAATTAGATATGAAGGAAAAACAATTTGCCAAGAAATATGAAGATTATGAGGCTGCAGAGAAAATCCTGGAAACAAAGAAAAAGGCACAAAGAGAATTTTCTGAAAAGGAGGAAAGGGAAATTGAAAACATTAAGCAACAGCTTGAAGCAAAAGAACAAGAACTGATGACAATGCATGATGAACTTTTGACAAAACAGCACACTCTTCAAAAAGAAAAGAAAGACTTGGAGATTCTTAGAGAGAATCTAGATAATAGAGAAAAAGAATTCAAGAAAATAGAACAGGAGTTACTGAATTCTGAGGAGATGTGTAAAGTCAGGGCACAGGAATTGGAAAAAAGCAAACTAGATAATGAAAAATGGCAAGCTGAACTAACTAATAAGGAATATGATCTGCTACAGAGGTCGAATGAACTTAATAAAAAAGAACAGGAGCTTGTCCACAAAGATCTAAAAAAACAGGAGCTACTGGGCAAAAATCATGAGGTTGAACCAGTCCAACAGCAGCTTTTGAGCAATCAACAAAAGGAGATGACTGAAAAATGGCAAAGTGAATTAGAAGATTTCAGAAGTACTTTAGCAAAGAGGGAGCAAGAACTGGCTAAGAAAGAGGATGAGTTTCAGAAAAGAGAACAAAATATTAGGAGTGCAGAAATATATTTGGACAAGAGAGATATAATTGTCCAGAAAAGGGAAGGCGAGGTACAAATTAACAAAGAGGAAAATGACAGGATGATGAATGATATCAAGAAAAAACAAGAAATTATAGAAGAGACAAAATGTTCTATAGAAACAAAACAGCAAGAGTTATGCAAACTGGAAAAAGAATTTGGAATCAGAGAGCATAACGTCACAAATAAGGAACAAGACCTAAATAATTTACATAAAGAATTGGAAATTAAGGAGCACAACATGGAAAAACAAGAACTCGATCTAAAGTTGAAAAACCAAGCATTCAAGAAAACAGAACAAGAGTTGAATGAACTAAAGATAACGCTTGAATCCAGGAAGAACTATTTAGATACTCATACTGCTGAAATAGAGAACCAGAAACGTGAAATGAACATTGAGAAACAAATGTTGAAGATGAAATCAGAGCAGTTGGAAAAGTGGGGGAAGTATCTTTACAACATGGAGCTTAAAATGATCAACAGTAATCCCAGTCCTGATTTTCAACCATGGAACCAAAGGACAGCATCCAATATAACACAGACATGGGACAATGAAACAATGCATCAAGAAATAGGAATTGATAACAGAACATGTGATAGAGAAAATGGAAATAACAGTGCAGTAGAGGATGACCAGAGTTTGGAAATGGCTTCAATATCTGAAATCACAAACAGTCAGCTTGAGAATGAGGTATTATCTTGCCAGATTGAAGACAAAATAACACTAAATGTCAAAATAAAAGAGTACAAGAATGGAGCAAAGAAGCAGGAAGCAGGTAGTCTTATTAAAGAGGATGAAATTGAGGAATTCTTTGAGTCAGCTGGGTCTGATTGTCAAGTGACTCTAGGCATAGTCTACCAACTTTCTGAACTCAAGCTGATGCTCATTGGAGAAGCTTGGTCATCTCATCAGACAGCCACACGCACCATCCTGGGGCAAGATGTCGAGGTTGGCAAGCCATGGAGAGGACGCATATCTGGCAAGCCGATACTGGTTGTGGAGCCCCATGGGATAAAATGGAGATGTTCCAGAGATATAAATATGACTTTTCAAAAGGATCTCATACACAGTGTTTCACTGTGCAAACCTGGCCCTCACGCCTTTGTTCTTCTCCTGCCTGCTTATTTAACCTTCACAGGACAGTACAAAAGTGCAGTGGAATACACGATGGCCATGCTGGGAGATGCTGCATGGAAGCATACTGTTGTTCTGTTTACATGGGCAGAGGCTCTTGGAGAAAGTGGACAACAACACATAAAGAGAAACAGCGACTTGGAATGGCTCATCCAAAAATGTGGTGGTAGATACCATGTACTGGATAACAGACACAGGGAAGCTCATGTAGTAGAGTTTTTGGACATGATTTATGAGATGGTGGCAGCAAACCATGGACATTATTACCAAGCACAGTGACTGACATTATTGCCACCATAATGACAACAGGTTAAATATGTGACAAAATGACAAAACTTCTAATTTTGTAATTTTAATGTATTCTATGGGTTTTTTATGTAATATTTTTTGTATCTTTTGCTTGTTTGTTAATTAATAAATTAGTATTATGCAAGTAATTGTTTTCTACTTTATATTTGGAAGGAAATTTCAGAATAAATTTTAAGGAAGGAGCGTTAAAAATACATAGAGAGACATACTTCCCTCTGAGAGTTCTCAATTTTCTATCTTGTGTAGAGAAAGCTGTTATAGTATTGATCTCTTTTATTTCACATTTAATCATTTAAAATGCTAAGAGTAATTAATGAAATTTCTATAAAACAAAAATATTTTCCTTTCCATCTTTGGTAGGAGTGCTGCTGCATCTTACGACAGTTTATAAATTTATCTTTAACCCAGTTGGAAATAATATGCAAATGTTTAACAAATTTAAATTAAACAACACATCTCAGATTGCATGTCATATTTTTCAAACAGCAAATAATATCTCATAGCAAATAGTCGATTAAATGAAAACACAGTGTCAGTTGTATGGACACAAACTCTGATGGTTAACAGATTGACATGATAGAGCCACTGCGACACCTGCTGGCTCCATTGTGATCTTAATTTTACAGGACCATAAAATTCTAATCTTACCAATTAGAACATAGATGTAGTTATAGCTCTACAATCATATGCTATCTGGAATTAACTGCTGTATTGCTGTACTAGTTTCAGGAATATAGGATTTTTGAGAGTGTAAAGTGATTAGTGATTATACTTTCAGCAGTATTTTATCCAGTGTGAAAATGTGTAGTTTCATGTTTCAGTGCTAGAGAAACACACCACTGGGATTATTTGTTTCCTATGTTTATGCATACCATATTTCAATACCTAAATATTTAACTATTATCCGGTCATACATTCTAACTGAAAAGTAGAAAATGTACCAGTAATTTTGCATGTTTTTATTACTTTTGCTCCATGATCTAGATAGATCTATGTTCCATACTATTAGAAATCGAATGTGTATTGCAAAGCAAATAATTGCATTGTGGTATAATGTAAAGGTTTCTTCTTAAGAGAGGAACCATTATTTTTATTAACTGAAAATTACCTGGTGACACAATTAAACCAGTGATGATGTTCTAAGAACTTATTTCAATTAGTATTTGTAACTGAAAAGATCAGGGTCTAAAAACTTGTATTTTGAATATACTGTATGTATTTATATTTCTTGAAGTGTAAATGCACATATAATGTGAACTTAATTGGAAACTCAAATATTTAACAGACTTGGCTTAATTAATTGATTAGATTCTAATTTTTAACTTCTTTATTTAAGAAAGTTGAATAAGATAGGATCAGGTTAGCAAAAAACACAATTTACTGAATTTTGTTCACAAAGCTAACCACCTGTGTAGGACTTCAAAAGGAGGTAATGATGTTTTATTATACAATTCATTCAAACACAGCAGAAGCCTTTAGCAGCAAAATAAATATAAAAGAACTTGCCATTAGCCCTGTGGCAAAGTGGTCTCTTGCTGGGTGTCCACTGTTGTGGTGACAGGTAAATTATGATTTCCAATGTTTCATTTGAAAGAGTCCCATTCAGTGTCAGAAGCAGAGTTTGGAAATGGAAATCTCTGTCATTGGCCACACAGACAGGCATGACAAGAAGCAAGACACTCACATGTAATCAGCAGTAATTGAGGCCTGTGACTGGCGTCTGTGTGACAGATATCCGTTTACCATACTTTTACACCAGACGGCCTGTCAAATCAAACTGCCTGAGCATGAGAAAGTGCTCGTCCATAGAATTTACTTTTCACTGAGATGTAGCTACCTCTCAGCAGGGAGACTATTTGGATGTTTGTAAAGAAAGAAAAGCAGCACTTATCATTTATGCTGTAAAATACATAGTTTTTATTCGCCTTTCAAAGACCACATTGTTAGATTTAAGGCAAACGCATCACTTAGGTGAATATAACGTGCAATTAAATAGCAAATTTGCTTTAAATGCATGGGTGCATTAGCCTAGTCCATTAAATTGTCCATTAAGGTAACTATTATTTTAATTTAGTATCTGTTCATTTAGAGGCGGCACAGTGGTGTAGTGGTTAGCACTGTCGCGTTGCACCTCCAGGGTCTGGGCTCGATTCCCGTTTCTGTGTGCATGGAGTTTGCATGTTCTCCCCGTGCTTAGTGGGTTTCCTCCGGGTATGCTGGTTTTCTCCCACAGTCCAAAGATATGCAGGTTAGGCTAATTGGCATTCTCAAATTGCCCTTAGTGTGTGTATGTGTGTGCCCTGCGATGGATTGGCACCCTGTCCAGGGTGTACCATGCCTTGTGCTCTAAGCCTCCTGGGATAGGCTCCAGGTCCCTGCGACCCTGAATACAGGATAAAGCGGTATAGAAGATGAGTGAGTGAGTGAGTGAGTGAGATCTGTTCATTTATTCTAAATTAGAAGGTTGAGGTAATTCCTATACCCATACAACATGATTTCACTCAGAAACTTAATAAAAACCCATTTATTAACATCAAATAATTTATGATTAACTGAGAACAAAACATAATGTGTGTTTTTTGTCAATGCAATAATGAATCATATTCCAACCTTTAGCTATTTAGTCAGTCTCTCTTTTATTGCATTTAAGGGAATGAAGTAGTAAATTAAGTGGCACTTTGGATTGCATATCTGAATGCATATCTGCTCTTTTTTTATATATATCTAAAAGTTACTTTGTTGAGACATTGTTTGAAATCCAAGCCACACAACACTCTTGGTAGTTATAGGCCTTTTAAAACACTTTCACTCAGTTCAAAGTGGATTCAATATGTTATTTCTATCAGTGGTTAATAACTCATTTGAATAATGGATTTTCTAATGTAGGGTTTTGGCACTCGACCGGATATGTGAATGTCTGATTTAGTATGTCATTACTATTCAAGAGGTTTTAAAAACAGTGAGCAGAGTTTTTATAGTCCATACAATAATTCACTGTGAATGCGGAGCATATTTTCATTGGAAATAATTAATACTTGTCCATTAACTTGTCCATTTGGAACAAAATGAAACACTTGTGAGTCCTCTACAGTCATTTAAGCTTTAAAGTACAGATGTTGGCTTATACAGCAGTGATTTATAAGCACGTATGTAACAGCATATCAGTTTCATAGAGGTCTAAACAAGGTCACCAAACTGATGCCTTTTTTTTTTTTTAGAAGACATCATTTTGAGAAACAGAAACTTGACTGTGCCCAAGACCACATCAAAAATTTCAAATATATTCCTCCAAGAATGTACACAATAAATCTGATGGACAGTCAGATGGACAAACTTAAATAGACGATGCATTCTAAAACTGTATCATATTTCATACATTGTGTTCTGACCATAACCACATCACAACACAACACCCAACAT
This sequence comes from Leiocassis micropogon, assembly GCA_028565275.1. Taxonomy (NCBI): domain Eukaryota; kingdom Metazoa; phylum Chordata; class Actinopteri; order Siluriformes; family Bagridae; genus Leiocassis; species Leiocassis micropogon. The sequence continues at coordinate 4,844,370 of JAOVVA010000044.1, forward strand.
TAGAGAAACATATATATGCTCAAATGTAAATGTAGACGAGGGGCATTCAAGTCAAACAGAACTTTAAACTGTGCCCAATAACATTGCACAGTTATGATGCACTTGTCCCAGCAATTTACTAGTGCTTGATTTTTTTTTATGGTCCAGACGCTTGGAGTGAGACAAAACTGGGTTTGGCAATAACTTTGTAATGGCAGTCAAGTTTCTATGATATGCAAGTGGTGCAGTGGGTGCATTGTCCTGGAAAAACAAAGTGCATTTCCTCAGAGTGTTCTACTTACTGAATGACATACATATCATGATATTGTATCATTCAAATGTTTTAATGTGGCTAAGAGTCTCATCACTATACTGTAAATGTCATTCAATTGCATGCCTTCATGCATGAGAAATTTTATCACAATTTCTGATTTAAATGCCCTCATGACCATGGAAAAGAAGGAAGGAAGGTGTTTGTCAAATCTTAATAAGATTGATAGTATGTTTATGAACAGACATGCTGGTGCAAACCTTCAAATTGTCCATCCAGTCATACTAGATGTTCACTTGGGCTTATGTGACCCAGAAACAGCTTTATCTTTCCAAATCCACATCCAAATCTAGTCATGACAAAGCAAATATGGAAAGAATCATTGGATCAGCATAAATGTATTCAGGGAACTTATTTCTTGCCCAAGATGTTTCAAATTAAAACTGACATCTTCCCACTTGAGTGGGTGAAAGCGGGTAGTAGTGGGTCTACACATAATGATCAGCAGAGGGGGCCGGTGTAGCACTTTTTTTAGCCACAGTCTTCTACTTTGTAAATGGGTCTTTTTGGTTGTGTTTTCAGTATTTTTACTATGTAATCAGATGAGCTATAAATGTTTAGCAGTGACAAACAGTAA
>JAOVVA010000044.1:4881998-4895128 GCA_028565275.1 Leiocassis micropogon
TGAAAACTGGTCTGTCTTGTACTATATTTCTTTCTTTACAGCCATGCATATATTGTCCTGTAATGTTATTTATTTATACATTTTGGAAATATTGAATGATTTTGTACATAATTATGCAGACATAATAAACGTATATAATAAAATTGGTACAGCATATAATATGGTGTCTAAGACTAAGACAGTACTGTACATACATACATACATACATACATACATACATACATACAAACCATCAAATGATTTGTAAGAAGTCAACAGTTACATCAGATATTACACTGGTTTATTGCCTATATTCTGCTGGTTCAGAACAGTTCTTACCATAGCACTCAGTGGTACGATAACTACCTTACAAAGTGTTGACCAATCAAATTAATCATTTTGGATGGAAATTACCATTCTATAAATCAGATTAGGAACTTGCGGGAACTTCAGTGTTATGACATCAATGGTAAGATAAGCTCTTGGCAGGTTTGGCCTAAAGATCTTACCACTACCAGTCAAATGGGAAAAAAAACCCACTCTTTTTTGGAGGACCTTTTAGGACTTGCTTGGACCAGTCAAATGAAGACAAATGTGGAGATTTACAAGTTATGTGGGTTGTGTAAACCTTTGCACCCAACTGTATCAGTTGTCATATAGTAGTTCAGATTTTTGGTTTCCTATGAACTGCTCACAGTGTCTTTTTGGTTTAATTATTTTAAAGTTGTTTAACAGGCACAAACTTTTGCACTAAACTGCATCTTGTTTTTTTTTTAAATATATATAGATTTTTCTGCAACTGTGCTAATTTAATAATGTATTTTTTGCAGTGATTATTTAAATGCGACACTTGTTTAATTCAATTGTTAGACACCATGTAGTCATATTGTTTCATTATGGTGGTGTTTCATTCCAAGGGTATAAACAACAATAATAATATTTGTCAACGTGTGGATTAATATCTGACTCGTGTTAATGAAAGGATTCTCTTCATAATTTGTGTCACTGGGTTGTGATGTTGTCATATGTACTATGATAAGTTAAAATCTTTTTTAAATAAATCTTTATTTAGTCCATACACAAGAAAAATACACATTACATAAAAGTATAACACAATATTACATCTCTATGAAGACATTTGTAATCTAGTTACAATGTACATGTGATATTAATTATAATGTCATGCACTGTGCAGTATTCCACGTGCTTGCATTTGAACCAACTCTAAGTTTCATCTGCACTCCTGAGGAAGGAGAATGTGATGAAGTGGGTTCGAGACACTTTCAGGTTAAAGGTGTGTTTATGCTTTATTTGAGTAAACAGTACCAGTGCAGCATGGTTCCGTTACTCAGTTGCACTGTGTGTCCATGCACCATGTATCCTGCTTCCTGAGTCCGGTTACCGTGATCTCCTGTCCTTTCATAAGTCTGTTTCCAAAACAGCAGCTTTTCCTCAACAGGAAAGGAGAGCGTTGGATCTTCAACACCAAATCCAGTGCAGCTATACAATTCAGTACAACCCAGCTGTGTTAATTGTAACTGTAACATTTCTGTGAGCTGTTTCTATGTCCACATGACAAATACTCCTTGTTCCACTGTCGAGCATGTCTCTTCCATGAAAAGGCATTTTAGTCTAGTCTTATGTGGAAAAGCATATATAAAGACTTATGTGGGAGTCCAGCTCCCCAAAGGTCAAAAGTAACAACTGTTTCTGGCTGGTAATAAGGATGACAAAAAGACCACTAATGTCCACAAACTCACATCATAACACAGCAAATATCCGCATCTATAGTCCATGTATTAAGCATCCTTCCTTTATATGGTCCTTTTTACTGGAAACCTGAACTCATGTCTGATTCATCGTCGTCCTCCTCTTCAGAGCTGGAGTCATCGTTATAGAAGTGTAGAGTGGCTTGAACTGGAAAGCTGGCAAGAACTTTCCTCCCCAGATGAGACAGGTAATCTTGGATCTTGGATCTGGGCATGAACAGTCTGTTAGATGAAGTTGAAAACATTATTTGCATGAAATTTTTTGCATTCATTGTGCAGATGCTTCCAAATACAACAACTGTAGTAATAGTAAAAACTGATTAAACAACTGTTACAAAATTATGGTCATTTTTAGACATAACCCACACATACAAGTCCAAACTTACCTCACTGGGTGGTTAAATCCTTGCATGTCAGACACTTGCCTGGATCCAGTAGCTTTCTATATTAAAAACAAAAAAAAATTAGATTTAACAAACAATTGATATTTACATTATGCTTTTTAAACTCTGAGTCTGAAGACTTTTTTTTTTTTACCTTTTTAGTGTCTGATATAGGAGGAGTCCACGGTCTCCATATTACCGGACATCTGTAAATAGAGAAAAATAATGAATAAAAAATGTAATAAAACAAAAAAAACAAGCAAGAAATGGCGAATAAGGAATAACTAACAGGTTTACCCAGTGAGCTGTGCAACAGGTTCTGTTGGATGACATCTGTTCGCTTGTGTATGATCTACAGGTAAGATCTTTGTAGTGATACCAGGAGGGAGCATCTCGCCTGCTGTGGACAGACTGCTATGCGAAAGTGGAGTGAGCTGCGGTTTATAAAGGCGAGCATTATGGGGGCAGGGTGTTTTAGTGATGTCATGATCTTGCCAGATAAACTTCTGGCAGTCTGTTTAAAAAGTGAAGCAGGTGGACTGTATAAGCAGGAAAAACGAAAAATGGCTAAAGAATTGAAATAAAACTAAAAATTTTTTATTTCTACATAAAATAATTCTATATATGAATCACAAAAAATGACTTTAGCTGGGTAAATTATGGTAAATTATTACTTTAAAATACACATGTCCACACATGAAACTTTGTTTTAATTTATTCATTTTACAAATAAATATTAAAAACATAAAAACAAATTACCCTTAGTTACAGGATTGTGCAGGAATTAATATGTATATTAAGTCAAATGAATGAGGTCCAAATAAGAACAGCATAATTTCTTGAAACAATTATTAATTTATTATGTTGTAATTATGTAATGTGTAAACTGGAAAAAAAAAAGCTGTGTCTGAACCAGGCTTACTGTCTTTGGGAACGTTTACAGAACATACGTTCTGTCGGTGTCCACTGGGTTCCTGGGACACTGGGTTTTGCAGTTTTGTCCCACCTTCCAAAAACAAGCCAACAAATGCCCTGGCTGTGCTAAATCGCCCAAGGTGTGAAGCTTTAATACAAGTTGAGTTGACAAAAAATACTGAATTAACCATTTAGAAATTACAGCTGTTTTATTCCTTCCATTTTTACAGGTTTAAAGAATTAAAGAACCGTCTAATTAAAAGTTTTATTTCATGACAAATTAAGGAGATAGAAGGTTTGACATTGAGGACAAGCTTTGCCAGGCTTTGCTGCTTTGGTAGCTATTCATTGGAACTATCAATTCTCAGTCTAAAGAAGTCCATGGAAAAAGGCTGACCAGGTGAGGAAAGTAGACACACATGCGGTTAATAAGTTAAATCTGTTTTAACAGGGTTGGTGATGTGGTCTCTGCCCTACTTACACCGAGCTCCTGCCTTGACTGACACCCCTTACATCCCACATCTCAACATGTAGACCAGTGGCCTTGACCTGTCATGAAGTCACTGGAGAGGCTGGTCCTGAAGCACTATCTTGCAGTTCACTTATCAGCCCCATATCAGTGTGGAGAATGCCCGCAGCACAGGGCTTACACTCATCTTGAGGAGGCAGGCAGCACTGTAAAGCACTGTGAGTGCTTTCAACACCCTACGCAATAAGCTACTGGACATGCAGGTGGATACTCCACTGGTGACCTGGATAACCAACTATCTCACAGATCAACCACAGTATGTGAATCTGCTGATTGTGGGCTCTATCAGGAATGATCAGGATGGTGAGTACAGAAGTGTGGTGGACAACGTTGTTGAATGATGCAGACAAAACCACATGCAAAACCACATTTGCAAAGACAAAAGAACAGGTGTTGGATTTAAGGAAGCAGAAAACCACCACTGCTCAAATCAACATCGTGAGCACTGAAGTGAAAATTGTTTAAAACTATAAATATATAGGTGTCCACATAAACAATAAGCCAGGCTGAACTTAAAACACTGATGTTCAGTCTAAGAAAGGTCAAAGTCGACCTGTACTTTTTCAGGAGACTTGGGTCTTTCATTGTCTTCAGAAACATACTGCACCACAGAGCGCCACAGGAGGTCTTTCCTTCCTGTGGCCAGCAAACTATATAACTCCTACCCCTTCTGCAGGGAGGCAAGCTAAAATAACCTGGAAACAATAGGTGCATTAGCCTTACCTCTGCAGTTTGTATACCAGGGCTCCTCAAAATCATGTGCTATATCTATCATCAAAATTATGTGCAATATTACTTGTCACTGTTGCTATGTACAATTCTACATCAGAAACTGGTTCTGCTATTCTTATTGATATTGGTTGTTACATTCTACTTTTGTTTGATTTGTGTCTACTTTGTGGATATATTATTTTACTTTATCTATCACTTCATTTCATAGCTGGTGGCATAGAGGGGCAGTGGTGGCTTAGCATGTTAAGGCTCTGATCAGAATGTCGGTTTGAGCCCAGCTCCACCAGGTTGGCGCTGTTGGGCCCTTTAACAAGGCCCTTAACCTCTGTCTGGTCCAGGAGTGCCGTATAATGGCTGACCCTGTGCTCTGACCCGTAGCCTACTAACAAAAGCTGAAATATGCAAAGAATAAAGAATTTCACTGTGCAGTAATGTATATGTGATGATTAAAGGCGGAATTTATACATATAAAAAAACGTCTTTTATTTGATTACTCTCTTTGCTCTTGGAACAGTCTATGGTTTACTGTAACGCAGGGTACTCAGGAGAGGTGATATATAGTTTAGTTAATTAGATGTGAAGTTAACTCTGAGTTAATCACCTACAAAGGAGATAAAAGCCTTCAATCAGGTCTCGGATGACAGACAGTAAGTCACCATGGCAACAGAAGAAAAAAGCCCCGTACTGCTCCCTAGTGGTGGTAGCAATATTAATGAACTGAAGCAAAATGTGTACAGTATTTAGAAATATTAATGAACTCATGCAAAATATTGTATTTAAGGAATAAGCATTAATATATATTTAAATATTAATGCCAAAATTATTTTAAATTGTTGAAATTTTTAATAACTGAGCACTGGATCTAAATAAAAAAACATTTACCCTGAGTTTTTGGGGCTGCAGTGGGTGAGGCGCCTGTATCATCCCCAATTGCTCTCCTTCTTCTCTGCAAGACAATCTGAAGCTCAGCCTCCCCTACATTACGGCTAATCCTCTTTCTCGATGACAGCCTTTTGAGACCTGGTTTTTTAATGGTGTCCTGAGTTGGAATTTGACAGTCAGGTTAGAACTAAATAACTAAAGAATTGTTAGCGCACATACTTTCAGGGTTCATGCACTCATCATCCACCTGCATTCAATTATCATCACAACACATGTTCACCTGCACATAAAGTCATCCAAACAATAATGTGGCAGCAGCACAATGTAAGAAACTTGCAGATATAGGTCAGAGAGATCACATTTTTGATGTTTGACGTGAATATTTAATTAGGTTCTTGACATGAAACTACATAATCTTATGTGCTGCTGCCAAATCATTGGCTCATAGAATAACTGTATAAATGAGCAGAGTTATTGGAAATCCTATTTAAAGGAAATCTGTTGTGCAAAATTTAATGTTAAGTCATTTGTAGATGGGTCTATTTCTAATGGGTCTCCAGTCTTCACTAACTTACAAAAAAAATGAGAAAAGATATCCCCTGCTGTTTGTCTTTTTTTTTTTTTTGTATGAACCAGGTCTTTAAAAACAAAGCTCAGATTTCCTCTTATTGTGACCTCATATACCAAAAACCCTTGCCAGCTCAGTGCTCAACTCTGCCCAGTTCTGCCTAGCTGTGCCGCTTTTAGTTGTATATTGAGGATTTATTTTACCCTTTTGTGTGTGAATGAAGAAGTGTGGATTCAAAAAGCCTGATAAAGTGGAGAAATGCTTGATAGGATAATGCTTATGATCCCTGCATTCTGATTGGCTAGAAAAATGTGCTTCCTCAAAGGGGTGTTTGGAGGCGGTTCATTTACTCATGGCACATTTGAAAAATTTGTGAAAGAAAAGCAACATCAAACATGTCAGAATGCACAAGTTGGAGATATTTAAGACGTAGGTAAACTTGTTTTAAAAAAGGAGTATAATATACAACCTTTAAGAAACCAGCTTGCTTAGGTTTAAAGAGCTAACTAAAAGCTAACTAATATGTGGGTTGTTATGATATTCTCAGGAGACATATTAGATATTAGCCTAAGAGAAATAAAATTCAGAATTGCATAAATAAAGACAATTTTGCAGTTTACAAATTTGAATGGTTGTGATAGGATGGAGCTTTTTACCAATATTCCCTGCAACTCAAGAACAGCAGATCTCCTCTTCTCAGCTCTTTGATCCTGTAAGAAAAACAAAACAACTCTTAACTTACAACATAACTCTATTACCAGCAACAGCTATGATTTTCAATGTCAGTCACTTTATTACATTTAAAGCTTGGTATTTTGGTACAGAATGGTACAGACAGTATGTACCCAGAAAAATGACATATATTACAATAAGTAGACTACAAGAGGGTGTGTAGTTTTTTTTCTTTATTTTTTTCCACACCTTCATTGCAAATTTCCAGACAAATACCACTGACATAAAAATTTACTGTATGTATTATAATTTAATTGGCACAAACCTTCCATGAGTCTTCATCTAAGCCAGTCTGTAAGGTATAGTAACAACAACAATAATAATAATGATAATAATAATAATAATAATAATAATAATAAAAGATTAAAAAAAATAAAAAAAGATAAAAAATACATTATTAAAAATAATTTTAATTGTAAATAAAAAAGATTTTTAAATAATAATATTATAACTTGATATTTTTATTATAATTGCATTAAAAATATTATTAACAAACACAAACATTAATAATAATAATAATAATAATAATAATAATAATAATAATAATAAAAGGAAGAATTTTGATCTGTTTTAAATTAAATAAATAACCCAGTTTCTTTATTTACCTGTGAAGGTTTCTGAGTTGGCTTCAGGACAATCCCTTTCTTAATTCTCTCCATCATTTCATCCACTGCCCTGGCTTTCACATCTACAGACTGTGCAGGTTCTGTGATACCAAAATGGCAGAACAGAAGTGAGTCAAATTCATTCCTGCAAAGTAAGGAGTGTGTATAATGGAGAAGTAGATGCACATACTGTAGCTCTTACTCTTTAGGTTAGTGCTATTGTTTCCAGACTTCTTTCTGTTCCTTAAAGCATCCAGTGGACTAGAGGCATACATACATATATTTATCATAATATCTTTTTTTCAGGTACTGTATTTTCTGAATATTGTATATGTTATGATAATGGTAAGATTATCAGTTTGACCTTACTCAATAGGACTTTTAAAGAGCACCGGAGGAGGAGGAGGAGGAGGAGGTGGGGGAGGTGGGGAAGGAGGTGGAGGAGTTGTACAGAGTTGTGTTGGAGTGACATTTACTTCATTTGATGGGTCAGATTCAATATGAGGGTTCTCTTTGACCATTTTCAGCATGTCCTGAAGCTGCTTAACTGAGTAGACATTATAATAGAATTAAAATAGATTTTAAAAAGATAGACTTTTACATGTCATGTAACCTTAATCCCTTCTAATTTAACATTCATTTTTTCTGACCTCATTAAACTAATGTTAACACAGAACATTTGAGCTCACCTTTCTCTTGCAGTGCTGTCACTGTGTTTTCTGAGTCTCTTAACTGATTTTCAATCTTCATCTTCTCTTCCATTTTGGTCTCTAGTTGAGCTCTGACCATCTGCATCTCAGTAAGTGCATTAAACTCATCCATCACTGCCTGGGACTGACTCCTCTGCAGGAGAAACCACAATGCAGAAGGACAGTTAGGACAGAAGTTAATCATTTCTGTTCATCATTTTTGCTTTATTAAATTCATATTGTCCCCCTGCTCCTTTACACAAGCATCCATACACTCAGACAAACTCATGCACACCAGAGGTAGTCCATAATAACGTTTATTGACTTAACTGTAGCTTAGGACATTTCCATGCATTATTTTTTGACTATTACATCTTTACTTTCTCTCATCATAAGAGTCAATATTATTCTGGCTAACATTTAGGAGATTAGGAATGAAACTGTTTGTTAGTCTTAGCTAATATTTTTACAACATGTTACCAGCACTTTTGTGTGCAGTATTCACCTGTGCAATTGTCTTTGTACCATTTTCTTGTTTTATTTACAGCGCAGTTGTTGTATGTAATAGTTGTATGCGTTTCTCTTCACATTACAGTACACCCCGAAGTATATTACAGGTGTTGTCTATTTTTCTGCCAGTTTTATTTTGTTGTAATGTTTAACATCTTAAGGCACAACAAGAACTAGACGGCATAGAGTCATATTCTCTGCACTCTTTATAAACCACATCATCTTTTACCAGAGTATTTTTAGAAGAGTAAATGCACTTTTACTTGAGTAAAGAATTTCTCTCTCTCTCTCTCTCTCTCTGTCCCTCTCACACATATGCACACACCTTGTGTTGATAATGCAGTCGAATCTCTTCCAGTGCTTTGCTGATCTGAGCCATCTGCTCAAAGGCTTGCTGAAGCTGTGTGTCAACTCCTTCATTTTGTACCAGGGCCAAGCTCTGCTTTTGGCTTTCCTTCTGCTTCACCAGCACCTATACTCATCCATTTCAATTTAAACAGCCATTAGCTTTTCTAATAATTAATCAAATGTCACAAGAGTATATACTATATGTGCATTCTGTTGTAAGGCACAAAAGAATAAGTAATAATTATTAGATCAACATCAGGCATAAAATTTAAAAAGATTAATTTTGAATTGTCAGTTTCTAGTAGACATCTTCTACCAGTTTGTTTCCCCACCCACAATCCACGGTTCAACTCAATGATTTGTGTAATAATTCTGTGAATAAAGCTGGTATTGTCTTGTTTGTTTGTTTGTTTGTTTGTTTGTTTAAACAAAGACAATTGATAAAAAAAGTAGAGAAGCATCGAAACATCCCTGGACTTAACCTTCAAACACCACATGACCCTAAATGATTTATGCTATACAGAGGAAAAAGAAGGAACCTGAAGAAGACCCTGGAAGTGAATCTGTTTTAGTTTCAGATCATAACTTTCACTTCTCACAAGAATGAATTACTCTTAGTTCGCTACATAACCACCAAGTTGCAGAGTTCAATCAGTGACGCTCACACCAACAGTGTGACAATTAGACAAAAAGAGCCTGGTTTTGACAAGTGAATAGTTGCAGCTCTTTATATAAAGAAAAGCCTGTATTTACTTCTGTTTGGGTTAGGCCTTCATTAGACTCTTTGTAACAGAAATTCAAATAAGGAAATGAATGTGTTTTGAAAACAGGGTAAAACACATAAATGGACAGAACTAGCAATAAAGAGCCTCATTCAAGCTGTTTAGTGTGTGGTGGGCCATTGAGAGTGAGACTGAGTGGGGTGTAAACAGTAGGGGTCCCTTTCACAGGTGAAATTCCCCCTGCAAGGCCCTCATTATGCCATCTGCAAATGGTGAACAATATGGACAAAGGCAACAATGATGGTGGCGGATATAAAGTGTAAGCCAAGGACAGGGGGCTAAAAAGCTTCAGTTTACAAACTGCCATCTTGATGGGTACTAATTATCAAGGAGGGGTGTGTGGGTGAACACAAGGAAGCGTTCAGTGCTGAGATGCTCACTTAGAGAGAATAAATGCCAGAACAGCTGGCATAAATTAAAACATGGTGCAGCCTGTGTGTGTGTGTGTGTGTGTGTGTGTGTGTGTGTGTGTGTGTGTGTGTGTGTGTGTGTGTGTGTGTGTGTGTGCACGTGCATCCCATTATCCCAATATACACAAAACAACAGAGTTGTTGAACAGTGGGAAACAGACATCTTGCTGCTTGTCTACTTATCCGTAACTGCATGACCGACAGTTTGCTTTCTTTTTCTAATAGACATTTATTGACCAGATGTACTAATGACTGGTCTGATGCTTTCTCCGATGAACATCCTTAATTTTATTTTACAAAAAGCACAATAAGTAGAGGCAGGTGTAAATGCATTTGTATTTCTAAGAGTAAAAAAAATACCTCTAAATCCTCTAAATTTGCTTCATAATATGTGGTAACTAAACAATGGCCTTAAGGCAAATAATGTCTGAGGGACATAGAGCAAACAAGCGCCACAGACATACCCTTTAAAAAAAAAAAAAAAAAGAAAAAAAAAGAATACTACCTGATGTGCAAACTCTTCAGCATGATGTCTGAGTCCTTGCTCCATTTCCAGCTTCTGTGACATCTCTGCAAACTCTTCTGTAACAAGCTGGGATACTGCACATTTGTATATAAATACAGAGAGGGAGAGAGAGAGAAGAAAATTGCATAAGAATATATATATATATAGTTGTCATATACACATAGTTGCCTTTACCTACCTCTTTTCATTTTGTTCACTGTTCGACTTTGTTTTGTTAACTTCATCAAAATGGCCTCTTTCTCCTGAACTTCAACTGCAAGCTGTTACAGTGATAATAAAAATATTGGCAACATTCTCACAACACTTTTCACATCCTCAGAGAATATAATCCTCCCAAAAGAATCACATTAGTGATATCACATTTCACGCAGTACACCGCACACAGCATTTTCTGTACCTGTTCTTTCAGTTCTTCCTTTTCTTTTCTCAACACTTCTACTTGCTCACACAGTTGCATCTTTTCCCCCAAAAGCTGATCAACAGAGGACTGAAGCTCTGACAACACAATGCCCATAGAAATATTATTCATAAAAATAATTTCAATATATAAAAGTTTGCTTACTTAATGGTTTTACACATGTAAAAAGCAATGAGAGAATAGTTCTAAAAATGGATTTTAAATTGCAGCTAAAATGTAATTAGGAGTCACCATAACACTATATCTCAGGAAGGAGTATTACCTCTGATCTGGACCTGGCTTTTGAGAAGGGGTTCTTCAGTCAGTTCCCCTGACATGTTAAAGTCAGACTCAGCGTCGTCTTCTAGGTTCAGAACAGCCAGGTTTTCAGGTATCTCTGGTATTAGGGGCAGTAGAGCTTGACTTTTTCTCTTTAAAACCTTGTTCTCATTAGTCACCTATGAAATCAAACATCATGCATTGTGGCTAAGACAATAGTACAGTACTGGAATAGGGGTGCATACAATTATCCTTTAAAAGCATTTATACTGTAAATGATATTGATAGATTGGACATGCAATAGAAAATGCTGTTTCTCTATACAGTATGTTGCTGTTAGGTAAAAAAGTCAGAAATTATTACATTAAAAAGAAAATTTAATTGTCTTTAAAAAGAAATAAAAAAATTTAATTGTCTTTAAAATGTGTACAGCTGAATAGGTGATGTGTTGCAAGTCTCAGGAAGTCACATGGTCTTAGTTGAGTCAGTAAGTTATGGCCCGGGTTTTTTATTGACGGTCAATGAAAGTTAGGCACCTATAGGTGCTATAATTGCCAGCAATAATACATTTAATACCATCTTGTTAACTTTTCAAATGTAGGTAAAAAGAAAAATAGTTAAGTCTTTTTATAAGTTTAACATAAATAAATAATGCATTTCATATTTAGAATCAGAATTAGGTTTACTGACAAGTCAGTGTCTTGGTCATGTGGTGCAAGCTGTTAAAACATAGCAAATGCTATAAAATAATATTTGCTATGTTACAAGTATGCCATGTTACAATACAAGTGTATGAAAACAGGCCCAAGGAGGTAGTGCAAAATCTATATACAGCTTAAAGTGCACAACAAATTGCTTTAATATAAGGCATCATGTAGGAGTGTAGGTGCACAAGGTGACTGTGTGGATGTTCACTAACCAGACAGCGTGGTGAACTCACCTTTACGGCAAAAGCCTCAGCATTTTCTCTGCATGAGCGTTCAATTCCAAACTGAATTTCCAGCATGTTTATCTCCTTCAGCAACTGAATGGATGCTAATGGGAATGTATATAGGAAAAGAAAAAAACTCTTTTATGTAGGATTATTTATTTTGAAAGAAGATTGTGTGTCATTCTGAGTGAAAAGTAATAACTTTTGTGCACACTATATTCTCAAAAGATGTGTAGTAAGCTCACTTCCGTACAGTCAGTTAAAAATGCATAATCTTTATTATATACCACTATTTTACTGGCATTAAGGAAGATTTGTTTGGGTCAAATAACATGACCTAGCCATTCAGCTCACCTTCCTCCATTTGACACAGTCTCTGGTTGGCTTCATCCCGTTGCTTCTCCAAAATCTCACACTGTAAAAGTTATTAATAATAAGGTAAATATGACTGAACAAAATATTAAATAATGCAGGAACATAGAAATATTTTTTTTAATACCTGAATGTCTTGTTCCTCCTCAGAAGACAGGACGCTGTCATCCTCAGAGTCTTGAGAGAGAATAAATGGTTAAAGGTTAAGGTACTTGTTGGTAGTGTGAGTGTGATTAAATATAGATTGGATACAAATACAAGTAGGAATTCCAATCTTGACTTCTGTGAGGCCTTTAACTAGTTTGTTAAACTGGGACTGAACTCTGGTAAGCATCAGAAAAACTAGTAAGCATCAAATAAATGAGAAAGAATAATCCTTCATTGTATGGAGGTTAAGGATTTAAAACGAAACCAAAATCATTTAAATCAGATTAACTGCACACTTTCACTAACATTTTTGGAACTTCTTTTGGCACAAAAAAGAATGATGGCAAATCTGAATCATAACAATAACTGTGATATCCTATATAAAGATGAAAATTATTGTAACTGTATTGTAATTTTGTAATTACATATGAAATATGTAAGACTTGAACTGAATAAGGAAAATTGGATTCTTTTTTACTTTTTTTGTATGATAACTAGACAACCTGAAGCTATGTTATGTTAAAAGTATCTCTCACAATATTTAAAGCACACACACACACACACACACACACACACACACACACACACACACACACACACACAAAACCTTAATGAGAAGATGTACTTTATTTACGTAATTATTTA
>JAOVVA010000044.1:4933044-4946385 GCA_028565275.1 Leiocassis micropogon
TTTTTAGTTTATGTCTTATGGTGTTGACTCTTTTAGTGTTCATACAAATATTTACACATTAAGTTCACTGAAAGTAAGAACAGTTAAAAGTCAGAGGACGTTTATTTTTTTGCTGAGTATATATATATAAAGAGGTGCAACACCCAGCTGGACTGGGAGCACAAATTGGATGGTTCTGAGGTTTTTTGATTATGTTTTTGTGTAAATGCTCTTCCTATTAAATATTCAAACTATATTAAACAAGCAACAAATCAAGAAATCAAATATTCAGCTGCATAAAAATCAATGTGTCACCTGTGTCACACAAACAAAATGAACAACCAAACTACCTTGGCACATCTCAGGACAATGTGTAGGCTTTACTTGCATTTTGGCAAAGAAAAAAAGCAGTGATTGTATAGAGAACACAAAACAACATTTTACACTTCCTTTGTTCATGAGCAATAGAGCTGGTAGTGATAGACTAATGAAAACCTGTTGCATGTTCCTACGCTAGAATTGCTTTGGATATTAAAATAAATTCTGTCAAATCAAAATACCATCTATCAAGCTCATCTATAGAATTTAACAATGTCTCATGAATTGAGAAGTTGTCTATTAAGCTCATGCTGCTTTTTTAAAAAACTGTGGTTGAGATGGACTCACCAAAAAGAGTATTAGAACTTTGGAAAACTCTAGCAAAAGCAAGCCAAAGTGAAATGGATGCATTTAGTTACTTGTTTATTTAAGAAGACCTGTAGTTTCCATAAGTCATGATGGTCTGGGCTCTGAATATTGTGATAGTTCTGAATTCAGGTCTTCCTGAATCAGAGACTGAGGCCACTCTTGGGTCTATACCAACTTATGCTGCAGTATTTCTATGGGGCTCATCATGAGTTTATCCAGAAATTTGCAGTTATTTACTTTAATTTACATTTATAATGGAAATCACAATGTATATTTCCATAAATGTGACCCTTTTAAAATATGACACTTAGATAGATAGATAGATAGATAGATAGATAGACAGACACACGTTTAATGCCACAAACTAATTTAATACTTTTGACTATGGTTTCTGTAGATTATATATGTATAAGAAACGACTGGGTGTTAATTGAAAAGAGGCAGAAGTTAGAAGTTAGAGAAGTTATTATTGAAGCTACTGATATTTGGTGTGGTTTCTTTACCCTCTTTGAAATATCCTTAAAACACACACAAAAAGCTACTGTACACTGTAGCATAAAAGATAAATATATATTAATATGAGGGGTGTTCAAACTATGACTCTATTTAATCCCCTGCTACACTAATGCACTTATCCCAGTGTTTCACTGGTGCTTGGATGCCTGCAAAGTATAAAGTTTTCAGTACGCTGGAGCCATGATCAGACTGCCTGCCTGACCTGACCTCTCAGTAACTCCTTTAATTGCCCGAACATGTGGAAATGGCTTTGTGCAAGGTCAATACTGTATGGAGGATGTGGCAATAACTCCCAGTCGAGTTCCTGTAATGTGCAAGTGGTGTTTCTGAATGATTGTGTGTACAGTTCCCACAAACAGATGCGTCTTTTCTGCAGGTTGGCAACAAATTATCTGACAATTTTCGATGATCAGGCGTTCCACTAACTGAACATTCACAAGAACGACTGCAGTGGGGTAAATTAATAAAGTGTATACCTGAGGAAGAGAAAAAGCCCTTCTAAACTGCAAAAACAACCTATGCTGAAAATTTTATTTTGCAGAGTAATTAAATGATTGTCTCTGTTTACAATGTAAAGTCACAGTAATATTTCTAAAGAGTATGCTAAACAGTATAAACTATGCTGACATGACCATTTATCTGAGTATTAGACATCTTGTAATGCAATGTTACATTTGATATCATTACCTACTATATATTTTAGCAACTATATCTATTATACATACATGCCTACATACATATATCATACATACAGTACAGTGATACAATTATAGTAGTTTAAGGGTTATATTGATTGTTCTTCATTAAATTCACAAATAAAAAAAGTAATCCTCGATTTGAACTGCTTTGAATGCCTAGAAATTCAGGGTGTCCACTGCCCACTGCTGAGCTTTTAAAAATTACTTTAAAGGACAAGAATGATTTACAATCAACAGTCTTCTTTATTTAATTAAAAAGGCAAAAACAATTAAATGTAAATGTGGCAGGTTTGGGTTTTAACCAGACCTGATGTTTTTGCAAAGCAAGTGAAATTTACAGGTAAGACCATATTAACACACAAACACCAAACATCACATGCATTCTAGAATATCTCATGCATTCACAATCAATAACATGTCATAACCAATAATGTAGAAACACTGACTGTACAAAAAACCTGTCACATTACTATGGGTAAGTAAGGCCTCAGATGTTTTAAATTAATTAGAGACAAGACTTTTACAAGGCCTTATGGAAAACAAATGACTTAGGCACTTTGGCTCACTTAAAGTAATAAAGACAACGAGTACTACTACAGTTTATGTAATGAATCAGCCCTTGATGTCTACCAGGAGAATCACTAGAGGGAATATTACCATAAGTTTGTACTTTTTTTTATAGTTCTTATCTAATAAATTTACACAATTTGGAGAAGTCATTTTATGCAGTTTTACACTGTGTTAAAACCTTTTAACCATTCTTATCAGGCCAGTCTGTACCCCATTTATGTGTAACCGTTTTTCAATCTGTAGCCAATAATGCCCCCTACTGGAAATGTAAACTGTAGAGGAAGTCGATTGTCATTTTATGTCAAGCATACACAAACTACTTGCTTTATTAAAAAAAAAAATTATAATTAAAAGTAAAAACAAATCAGTAGCCTTTTACAAGTTTTGGTATGTTTTACTCAGCATCATGAAGATTCTTGTAGAGTTACAGTTTATCTATAGATTTTAACTTTCATACCTGCTTCTTATTGTTGCATGCAAGTCCCAGCATTCCCTTATGTTTTTGTCTGAAAAGTGGTTTGTTACACAAGATGTTGCATTTTTTTTTACCAGCATACAAGCATCTTTCAGTAACATTTTTGTTGCTGAAAAGTAATGAAATATAAAATGTTTTTGTACTGACTGAGCAAATGCAGAGGTTATAAAATAAACATCTATAACAACACACACACAGACACACACACCAGCCATTACATTATAACAAATACTGACAAGTGAAATGATTAACATTCATTTTATCATTAAAATGGCACCTGGAAGTGGGTGGGATATATTAGGCAGCAAGTGAACATTTGTCATTTTGGTGTGTAAGAATTTGAAGGACTTTGACAAAGATCTAATTGTGATGCCTTGATTGTAGATCTTATTGGATGCTCCCAGTCTTCAGTAGTCATGACCTACCCAAAAGTGACCCAAGAAAAAGGAAACCAGTGAACCAAAGACAGGGTCATGGGCAGCCAAAGCTCACTGATGCACGAGGGGAGCTAAGGCTGGCCAATGTAGTCCGATCCAATAGAAGAGGTATTGTATCTCAAATTGTTTAAAAAAAAAAATGCTGTTGCCGACAGAAAGGTGTCAGAACACATCCCAGTTTGTTGTGTATGGGGCTGTGTAGCCGCAGAACGGTCAGGGTACCAACAGGGGCCCAAAAGTGCCTACAATGAAGCATGGAACAGGGAGCAATGGAAGAACATGGCCTGGTCTAATAAATCAGGTTTTCTTTTACATCAAGTTGTGGTTGGGTGCATGTGCATTGCTGACCTGGAGAAGAGAAGGCACCAGGATACACTGTGGGAAAAAGGCAAGCTGGTGGAGGCAGTTTGATGCTTTGGGCAATGTTGTACTGGGAAACCTGGGACGATGCCTTCAGATCTCTGAGATCTAATTCTCCAGATCTCAATGCAATCAAGCATCTGTGGGATGTACTGGAAAAACAAGTCCAATCCATGGAGGCCACAACTGACCACCTACAGGACTTAAAGGATCTTCTACTGAGGGCTTGGTGCCAAATAATACAGCATTCTTTCGGAGGTCTAAAGGCATCAATGCCTTGTTGTGGGTTATTTTTGCAACAAAAAAAGGACTCAATTTTGGGCAAGTGGTCATAATTTTATGGCTGACTGGTGCTGTACACATGTATGTATGTATGTATGTATGTATGTATGTATGTATTTCTGTATGCATGTATGTACAGTATGTATGTACTGTATATGTATAAGTGTGTGTGCATTTATTCTAATCTGCACTAATCATAATACTTGAGAAAAGAACAACAATTAATCAAATCCTTGCCAATCACTTTGCTCTGAGTCATACTCAAGCTCGGCTCCAACACATCGTACCCCTTCTAGTAGCATAGGTGTCCCATGATGTCGATCTGAGAAAGAAAGACAAGGAATACAATGTTTTTGTTATAAATATAGTATAGATAGCGAAGAGCAAAACGTTTGTTTTTTGTCTGTCACTATCTTTTTTGAAGCAGGCATAAGTGCACTGTAACAAAAAATGTAATAAAAGAGAAAGCGCATAAGAAGCACAAAAAAAATGACTGACAGTGCTGTTACAATCATAACATCATAATTAATAAATATTATGTAAAAACATTCATTAACGGGGATTTGGTTGGACATCTACAGGGTATACATGAATAGGAAAAATTAAATCTGTCATGATGCATGGCATACAGGTAAATGCTATTATAACATCCTAGATGGGATTTGCTTGGATCCATTAAATGGAGAATGCAGACATGTTTTACATGAAAATTTAATTCACGTCACCTGTTTTATAAGAGCAATCATGGCAATCTAAGTCACCTTGAATTGCACAGTATAATGCACTCTTACCCTGCTCTGAATACAGACTGCATGTTGTACTACGGTTATGACAGTTGTAAAATGAACTGATTGAATGGATATTACTGACCACCAGGGTGCAGCAGATACCAACTTTAGAAAAGAAAAACACATTTCCAGTCTTTGCACTGTTTAATAAAATGCTGATTAGCATTTTACCTCTGACCTCTGCGGGAAGTAAAAAGAATTTGTACAGGACAACACTAGCCTACTTAAAATGAGAATGTCTCGCACATTATGGAGCTACGTTAATAAGTGCTAATTTTATAGAAGGTAATTTCTCTAGCTGAAGCTCATAAGTCTAAAATTTAAAAAAAAAAAAACTTAGCCCAAGTCAGCACAGAACATTAGCAGAACAACATAGTAAGAAAAAGTGCAAAACTACAGGCAGGTTAAGACAGATAATTAGAAAGTGCCAACCTTATTAACAGACATTCTGATTTTTTCCTTAAATTAATAATAATATTTTTAATAACTTACCCATAACACGGGCATGAACCTTCACCTTCAGGCACACATCTTCTTTGCTTTCACTGACTATTAGCATCTCCTCACACAGCACCCCCTCCTTGTGAGCCACATACTCACAAGTCACCTTTAAACCTCCTACAACGAAAAATGGATTAATGCTATAAGGTATTGTAGAGCAGTACAAACACAACAAAAAACAAGAAGCTACTCCTGAGGAAAGCCAAGTTAGAAAAATTGAAAGTTTTAATATAAAAAAGATGTGTGTTCTAAGGAGACCAAATTTGAGACATTTGGTCTAAAGTCAAAGTATGTCTGACAAAAGCCAAATACAGCCCAAAACCCAGGTAACACCGTTCCTGTAATCAAGTATGTTGGGGTGGCACCATGCTCTAAAGTTGCTTTTCAGCAGGAGTTACTGGAAGCTTGCTGCCATCAAAAACAACATGGATGGATGGAGCCAAACATAAGTAAACTGTTGAAAAGAACAAGTCTCTATCAGCCAGACATTGGCATTCAAGAAGAAAAATAAATGTTCTAACAGAACAATGAGCCAAAGCACAAGGCGAGAATTACAAATGAATGACTTGAAAAATAGGAGTGTTTTGCTTCGGAAAGAACAAGTCTCACTCACACTGACACACACTCACTCAGTCACACTCACAAACACACACAAACCAGGCCAAAAAATAAAATAAAATGGAAAGCACAGTAATATTTCATTAGATGGCCTTTTGTTGTAATTAGAGCCATGGCATTGTTTCAATAAGATTATACAATGTCACAACATTTATTTTCATCCAGAGTCACATTAATTTGTCCCCAAGATCTTGTATTGATGATGAGAGAGTCAGATTGCTGCGTAATGCCCTCAGGATGTACAGTGTTCTAAAGGTCTGGACCCTGTAGTGTTCAAGCCATGTGTGAAAATGATGTCTCATACTCCCTGAACCACTCTTTCATAGTCTGAGCCCGATAAATCCTAGCACCAAATTTACATAATTTCCTTTTGGGAGTAATAAAGTTCTGTGTCTGCCTGTCTGTCTCTCAGTCAGGTCCTTCAGGTCATCAGCTAAGGTCTATTTTTGGGCACATAATGTTGCTAAAACTAGACCTGACCAATATAAGTAGTCCCAAATCATAACACTGCCGCACAGGCCTGTACAGTAGGCACTATGCATGATGGGTCCATCACTTCCCTTCTTACCCTGATGCACACATCACTCCGGAACAGGGTAAATCTGGACTCATCAGACCACATTACTTATTTTCAATTCTACAAAGTCCATACTTTATGCTCCCTGGCAAACTGGAGCATTTATTCAGATTAACCTCACTGATAAGATTTTTTTCTTACCCCTGAAGTTCTTAAAGGAGTCGTGTCAGTCACTTGACCCCAACCCATTTAGGCATGTCTTACATTACTGAAGACAAAACTGAAGGCAGAAACAATCTTAAACAAGCAGAAGTTTGTTTGGTGATGTCCATCAGTTTCATGTTTTAGACAGTGATTGACTAAACTAATCTATTATTATTACTCACTCACTCATCTTCTATACCGCTTTATCCTGTATTCAGGGACCTGGAGTCTATCCCAGGAGGCTTAGGGCATGAGGCGGGGTACACCCTGGACAGGGTGCCAATGCATCGCAGTTATTATTATTAGTATTAAAATAATCTTACTACTAGGAGAATTCAAGTCAAACTATTATTTGACATTTACAGAAGACTCCAACCACAGCACATTGAAGAGACACTTGGCTGTAGTAAAACATTTTAATAGAGCAGAATAGTGCAGATTCATTGTGAAGAATGTTGTATTTCAGTGAATGATCATCCCAGCCAAGGTGTCTTGGAGCTTACTGTAGTCGTTCCCGTCAACATTCAGCGAGTAGAATGACAGATCATTGACAATCAACAGATACATTTTTGCCAACTTGCAGAAAAGATTGATCTGTCTGTGGGAACTGTACAAACAATCATTCACAAGCATCATTTGCACATTACAGGAACTCGGCTGGGAGTTATTGCCACATCCCCCGTACAGTCCTGACCATAAGTCTTGTGAGGACAGCTTTTCAGTCATGAAGCAGGCTCCAGCATACTGAGGAAACTTTCAATCTTGCAGGCATTTCAGCACTAGTAAAAAACTAGGATATGTGCATTAGTGTAGCAGGGGGTTTATGCAGAGCAATAACGGGAGTTTTTACTCTCATAACTGTTCTACCATTCTGCACAATCAAAAGTCCCGGTTTGGCTTGAACGTTACTTATGTTTATGGTTTTGTTACTCTGTCCAATTACTTCTGAGCCTGTGCATATGGAGGAACAGTGTGAAAGAATTAATGTAAATCTTAAATGATTAATTAAATGTTTCTTTGTTGAATTCTAAGAGTCTAAACTTCAACATCTTAAACATCTTGAATGCTTCATGTCAAATCCATTGTGGTGGATCCACAAAAATCTGAACATTATGATGCTGTACAAATAATTATACACCTGACTGTATATTTAGATCAGAAAAATGAGTACAAATGTATATTTTGACACTACCAGTCCTGTCCCCAGAAGCTGTTCCATCCTTCTTTTTTTGTTGCTAAAATACTTCAGCAACAAAATATTACTTCTCTCACAGCTAATCAAAATAAGATTAGTTCAGCAAAACAAGATTTTAAGGCCGACTTTAAACAGCTAAATAATTATTAGGGAAGAATTAAAACAAGTGTCAGCAAAGCCTCAAAGAGTGTCAAATTTACAAACCAGCTAACTGGTCCTTCCTTGAATTACTTATAAACACAATCAATTCACATATACCAAGGCCCACAAGAACAGCCACACAAAGCACAATAATGGAAAACTCTTGCCAGCTCGCAAAATAATAGTATCCAAAGCTCTCATCCACATTAAACATTGGTCCCACAAAAGCACCATAAATGTTTATTAAGTCTCATAATCTGTAAAACAGATCATTTATGCATTATTGTGCTCGGTCAACTTTCCAAAATTGTTGTTAATGAACTGCCTATTGCTTGGTCACATAAACTAATCCATGCTTGTCTGTCACACAGAATTTGCTAACAATACCAGTGCCTAACTACCGTGCCAAAATAAAATGTGATAAATTAGTAGTTAGTATTACTATACCCCATCCCCCCAAAAAACATTAATCAATAAATAATGATGATGATGACAGTGTTTGACTGATAGAACCTCTAGTTAGTAACCTAGTAAACCAGTGTAAGATTGTATTTAATGATGGAAACCTCAGAGCACTTATGTAAGTTGCTCTGGATAAGACCATCTGCCAAAAGCTTTACATACCACTTGGGGCTGTAGTAAGATCTTTGATCTGAAGGTATGGGTTGGGCACAGGAGCTGGACACACATCTTTCCCAAGCCCTGGAACCTCTGGCAGTGTAAAGACAATTTCATATTTGTGTTGAGTCTTCAGGAAGCCCACCTGAAAAGAAGACATGAGTAAGAGAGTAACCAACACTGAATCAAAGAATAATTTGCAATATCATATTACAGTTTCAGCAATTAGAAATAGTATTTTATTCCATTCTAACATAGCTATGAAGTGGCTGTCAATCATTATTTGAAAAAGGGCTTATTTATAAAGCTGGCAGGAAGACACATGGAGAGTGAGAAGAAGAGAATGTCTTGGCAATCTGTAAAGGAGAGTGTGCCAAACAGAGAAGGGAGCATGATTGTTTTAATTTAGTACATAGCTATGATGCCACAAAGGCTGTCTCTATGCAACACTGGGTGCACCAATACAAATTTGAAGCATTATGTCAAGTAAGTGAAAAAAATTTAATTCCATTTACATAAAAGCAAAAGAAAAAAAAGAAAGAAAAAAAAGAGAATACAATAAGAGACAAATCTGTATATATATGTGAGTGTGGGTATATGCAAATAATATAAAGTGGGATGTGCCAATGGGAAGACAAAGTGGTGTCTGTACAAGATTGGGTTATAAAATTTGGCTTTCTTTCTAAGGAGCTATTATCCTCTCTGAACAAATCACACTCCAGCCTATGTGTGGAGTTCATCTGAAGTAACACTGTCACTGAATCACAATTCATAGTGTCCAACAAACACAAAGCATTTATTCAAAAACTTGATGCGGAGTTGGCAAAGGAAGGAGATCACAGAACATCCACAAGGAAAAGAAGAATTTGCATATGAAATAAACAGTGGACATACATACTCAACCATAACATTGACAATAGATGGCTTAATGTTACACATTGAGTGAACAACGAGCCTCAAGTTACCAAGCAGAAGGTCTGTAGAGATAATAAGTTTAGTTTCTCCTAAAAGGATCTGGTCTCCAAGACATTAAGGGAAATAAAAGCAGGGTTCTGTTTTAGCAGTAAGCCAGTTGCAGGACACAAAGTGGTAATGATGTGAGTGTATGTGTGTGTACAAACATGTACGGAAAGGAGGAGGGTCTCAATAAATCAAAGACTTAATATAAACCAGCCCAGGCCTTTAGAAATTACATAATCACCATGACTGTCAAACTCCTTTTCCACATTACCATAAATGACCATCCAAGAAGTGCAGTTAGAAAATGCTTCTGTCTAAATAGTCTGTTCTAAATCACACAGACCATAATAAAGTAATATTTATATGACTTACAATTTCATTCAGTTGTGATGTTAATAATATTAAAAAGTGAACCTGACAATCATAGTCATACATGCTACCCTGATTAAACCTATTTTTTTCAAGCATACTTGAATTCTTATTCTCGTAATGTCTTATTTATGTATAAAAGTCATGCACCATATACCAATTCATATTCCAACAATAAGACATATTTACATCATTCATTAAAGCAGCAGCTGATTGCTTTTCCATGTTCAGGAACACCACACTAACTAATGAAATTTCTACTGGGCAGATGATTTTCATTTAAGAATTTTATGTACTCTTTATTATGGCTGTTGTAGAAGATGCAGTAAAATCTCTAAAAGGATAATATATGTATGTACTATATATACTGTATCCATGTAGGAAGGATGCTATCAAATAGGGATGCTTTGTTGCACATTCAAATTCGTACCAAGCAGTACAGGACATTCTGTTCGGTACGCATTGTGATATGAAAGAATACAGTATAGCTTTCACTAGTGCTGGTAAATTTTCTTCATTAATTAATGTTTATACAAACTCGAGAGTGAGATAAATGGGAAAAGGACACACACCTGAGGAGAATATGGCTTAATAGTGAGTGAGTAAGTGTGTGTGTGTGTGTGTGTATGTGTGATGCTGTGAACTGAAAAAAGTAGAGAGCACAACAGCATGGCCAAGAAAAACCTTGACATTCTAAGCTGAGAGCTGATCAAAGACACAACTGAAGCATCCTCAGATCATAACACTGCTTTCAGAGGCGTGTACAGGATGCTTGTATGCATGATGGGTACATCGCTTTTTGCACTTCCTTTCGCCCCCTGATGCACACATTTGCTCTGGAAGAGGGTTAATCTGAACTGATTAGACCATATGACTTTTTCCATTGCCCCAAAGTCCAATGTTCCCTAGCAAACTTAACTTTTTAAGTTTTGCTTTCTAAAAAATTGAAGCCTTTTATATTATTAGACTCACGAACAAGTGACTCGCAAACACCCTAACCCTAGGTTTTCTTATGGCCGCATAACTGTTTAGTCCTAGTTCTGAGAGTCTTAATCACATTGTTTGCGCATTGAAATGGTTTTTACTGTTTTTTATTGTTTACCATGCAACAAAAGTGTTTAAGTGATCTCCAATCTCATATTTTTGACCACATGTCTTCCAGAAAGGTGATTTATAGCACTATTCTTCCAGATTTTGATGTGTTAAAGCCAGTTCCAGTAATTTCAAAATTTAAAATCTCCTTGGTTGCTTTCTTTGCTTGATGCAGCCCCATAATTTGACCTTCCTTTTTTTGTATACATACACACGTACATATACAATATATATAAACATTATCTCATCACATACACAGTACTTCTCCAAAAATGATAATGTCCAATCCTATTGGAATGCCCAAAATATTCCTTTTCTTTTTTTTAATATATATTCTGTTTGGCTTACAGCTTTTGAAAATCAAAAATCCAGTATCTTAAAATGTTAGGAAATTTTACTTCATATTTGATTCAACTACTATTCATACTGTGTATCTCCTAGTCTAGTTTAGTACATGCAACCACATCATGGGTGACACTGCTGCCCTAACTTTCCAAAAAACGATCAGTGAAACCCTCCACAAGTAGGGTAAGCCACAGTAGGTGCTGTATGGAAGCATATTCCTGGAAAGTTGACTGGAAGGTAAATTTGCGGCGGGAAATGGCGCATAAATTTTGCATTTCATTTGGAAATAAAGGTCATAGGATCTAGAGGAAGAGTGGACAGGCACAGTATCCAAATTGCTTGAAGTTCTGAGTATCCAGTTTCCACAGTCTGATATGGGATGCCATGTCATTAGATGGTGTTGGTCCACTTTTTTTTTTTAGTAAGTCCAACCTCAACCATCTACTAGGAGATTTAAATGACAGATTATTTTGCAGCAGGACTTAGCAGTGAAAAAAACAAAACTACTACTACCTGGTTTACCGAACAAGATATTACTGTGCTTCACTGACCAGCCAATTCATCTGACCCACAGAAAATCTACGGTTATTGTCAAGATGAAGAGGAGAAACACCCGACCCAACAATGCAGACAAGCTGAAAGCCGATTTCTCTTCTTTAATAGTGCCTTGATATTGCCACAACCCTGATCACCTTCATGCCATGCCACATTGATGAAGTAATTCATCTTAAAGATGCCCTGACCAAATACTGAGTGCAAACATGAACAGACTACTTTTCAGAAGTTGAACATTTCTTCACCTCTTCTCTAAATCAGTTTAATTGATCTTAAGAAACATTTTAATAGTTTGAGATATTATTTTTTTTCATGAGATATAATCCATAATCATCAAATTTAAACAAAAAAAAAAAGTCTGAAATGCACTGCCCAGACAAAAACAGAAATCGCACACTCCAAGATTTCATTGCCCACATTTAGCTTTGATTAAAGCGGACAGTGTGGTGGCGAGTTCACATGTGAAAATGATTCCTCATGCTCCCAAATTTTCACAATTTAAAATCTGGAATGTGCCTGTTCCCACAGGGAAAAAAACTCCATAGATGAAATAACCTGGTCATTCAGTACGTTCATGATGTCAGTTGATTTTATTTTATTGCCACATAACGTTGCTGAGCCTAAATCTGACCGACTGAAGCAACCCCAGATCATAACACTAGCATAGTGGCCACTGTGCATGATGAGTGCATTGCTTTATTTGCTGCCTTTCTGACCCTGATGAACACCTCACTCTGGAATAGGGCCAAACTGAACTCATCACACCACATGACCTTTTCCAATGCTCCAAAGTCCATTCTTTATGATCCCAAACAAATTAAGTTGTGTTTTTCTAATTATTTTTTGGTGGCCACACAACTGTCTATAGTGCTAATTGTGTGAGTTCTTGTCACATTGTTCATGAGGAAATGCAAAAGTAAGAGCATTTATGATAAATAGTCAAACCTTATCTGGCACCCTTATTTGGTTTTTGAGGATCATGATGATTATAACATCTCTTTTATTATACTCATACATTAGATACATTTTTATTTATTATCTTGATTTATTAATTTTTTTTGTAAATATGGATGCTAAGATAAGCCTGGTCAAAAAAATGGTCAAATTATTGGCCTGAATCAAGAACTGAAAACACTCACTCATCGTATATACCTATTTATCCTGTATTCAGGGTCACAGGTGGCCTGGAGCCTATCCCAGGAGGCTTAGGCAACAAGGTACACCCTGGACAGGGTGCCAATCCATTGCAGGGCACACTCTCACTCACACACTTCGGGCAATTTGGGAACACCAGTTAGCCTAATCTGCATGTCTTTGGACTGTGGGAGGAAACCCACCAAGGACATGGAGAACAATGGCAAACTCCATGCACACAGAGACGGGAATCAAGCCTGGCCGGGAATCGAACCCGGACCCTGGAGGTGCAAGGCAACA
>JAOVVA010000044.1:4947292-4967577 GCA_028565275.1 Leiocassis micropogon
ATACACACATACACACACACACATATATATACATATCACCTCTCTCAACACAAAACCACTTTGTTGTCTGGGGCTTACTGTTAATGAGCAGAAAAGTTTCTTATAATGTAAAGCCTTTAGTGAAAAAAAAAGAATATTGCATATAATTTCCTGCTAACTGAAGTGTAAACCAATTTAAATTATTATTATTATATTTATTAATGTTTACTATCCTGGTCAACATACTGGATGTCTTTCTGAATATCCTTGCATTTTTCAAGGAATATACAGTATATGTATTTACATATTCAAGTAATGTCATTGTTTAAAGCAAGAGACGCAAAACGATTGTCCAAAAACCTGACACAGAGAATCTAAAATGTCTTCTAGATTCTTATAGAAAATCAGCTGGGGTTTAAATGTTTTAAGGGTGTTCCAATGTAGCAATTATCCCAGTACACTTTAAAGTTTTTCCCCTAATTAAAGTGCGTGGATCATCCGAGATCACAATGTAAATCAGTCCATAATCGTATCGACTTGGCAGCTCAGTGTTGATGTGTATTATTACAAATTAATTAGGGTTGAAATTCTGTAGTGATTAAATTAACATACAATAAATTGCTAAATACAAATATTTGTATGATAATCATGAACTAAATTAATCTAATTCTAACTGCAGAAATGCGCACACTCATGCCTGCGCGCACACACACACACACTCTTTCTCACTGCTTTAACTAAAGCATGGCTAAGTCTTCTCCAATTCTGAGAGGTATATTTTATGTTTATTCACTGTATGTAAAACCTGGTGGCCCAAGCAGAAGGACCACTTTTCTCCAATCTATACTGAAGGCCGCTACATGGAATCACGTGCTATCTGCAAATCGTAAAAACTTCAGCTTTTAGCGTACACTTAATGAGTGTGCATGAAAGTCAGGAGATCAAGCACACAAGTCATTAATGGCAGTTCCCTTTAACCGTTTCATCCTGTAAATCCGTCTCTAAACGGGCTGCCTCTCGGTCCGGCTCTGTAGTCTTGCGCACATATGTCCGATTGTCCAGGGCCAGCTGCATGGCCCAGATGCTGAGAGGTCTCATGTAAGCCAAGGAGCGATAGATCCCTTTTTCACAGTATGCCTCTGGAGTCTGAAAGGCCATTCCTGTCTGCTCCCACACTGTCCGATAGCAACCTTCAGCGGCATGTAGACCTTCCTCTAACAGACCCTGAGAGACAGATACAGACAGCTGACATTATAAACAAGGTACATACTTATGAGAACCAAGAAGGGCAAAACAAAAAATGAGGAAGCTTGCAAATCTGATAAAGTACAGGCAATAACCACTATATGATAATCACCTAGACATCTGCCCATTAACAAAACTATTTAATTGGTCAATCGTTGCAGTAGGTCAATGCATACATTTATGCATCAACAAAAGCACTTTAGTTAATGTTTACATCAACGAGAACAAGGAAAAAACGATCTTAGTGATTGCCTCAAACCTCTTGTCCACCAAGGCAGTTCTGGAGCTTCTTTTTAGATAGCAAAAGCACCGGCCCTCACACAGGAAAAAATAAGGTTCTATGGCGGGACCAGCTCTTCGCTGGGCTAGAACAAAGGAACGCTTATGTCTAAAATGTCTAAGCCAGGATGGAGGCGGAACTAAAAGTTTATGACCACCATCTTAAAAAAAAAAATGGACTCAACATGCAATAGCCAGCTAAAATGCTTTCTAGTAATGAATGATAAAGCCAGGAGAAACTAAGCCATGTTTAAGTTGCTACTGTTGCTGCTAGCATTTTTTTTTTTTTGGCCTCTATACTTGCCGCTAGCACTAGCATTGCAGCTAACATTGATGGGGAAGAAGAGACATCCATAGACGTACACAATGATGTAATAATGTGACTCTCTAGTCCATGGAAAAACAAAGTCAGTTTAATTAGGTTCGCTATTAAACCCGCACTAGCAGCAGACATGAGCGACTGTAGCTCCTGGTTCACTTTGGTGGAAAAGGGTCTTCTGTGGTATTGTGTTGGTGCCAGATAGGCTGGGTTGAAAACGGCTGATCTGGGATTTTCATGTCTAGAGAGCCGATATGGAATGATAAAAGAAAGAAACAGAAAATAAATTTCATCTCACTTCTTGAGCCATGTATGACATAAAACCTTACGTGGTTGGGCTAAAGCACAGGATTTCACTCCTGTCAGCCAAGAACAGGACTCTAAGACACAGACTCATCTACACTGAACAGGTCAAGATTAGAAAAAGACCAGGCAATGTTTTTAAAATCTTTACCTGTCTAGTACAAGTTAGCATGTCCCCACTGTCGAGTCCTGTCCCCAGCACTACTACCCAAGTCATAGTGAAAGACACTGTGGTTTTATTGTGTCTTCCCCATTCTGTTATACGATATGAACATTAGCTGAAGCTCTTAACTTTTAACTGCATTATTTTGTGCACTGTGCTGCTGACAGGTTAATGCACAAATCAGCTGTAATTCAGAAATGTGTCCGTTCATCTCCATACTGACCTCGTGAATCATGGTAGCTGCCAGTCCATAGACCACACCAACCCAGACCTCATCTGACTGGACACTGGAGCGATCAGGCACTCCCTCTGGTCTCATTCCATTGACAGCTCCCATCTGCCCTCCTGCAAAGCTCATCACGTTCAGATCAAACACACTCTTTAGAGCGCTGCAGATCTTCTTCTTAGGGAAAACCTTGACGAGAATAATTTAACTTGTGTTAAACAATGACTTACAGTATAATGTAACTGATATAGGTCATGGCAGAAGACATACACAATTACAATACTGGTTGTATCATGAGGCAGATGTTCGGTCACAAAGAAAAAGTTTGATAGAAATCTAACAGACATCTTTTATTCCATATATTTAATTAAATGCATTCAGCGAGAAACTACAGAGGAGGAAGCAGCCACCAGTTTGCTGAGTTTTTTTTTTTTTTTGTCCTGCAGATAAAGGATTACTAAATTTATTGGGAATGATAACCAGGACTAATGGGGTAATTTTGTGTTCACAAATACTTTAGGCATCTCTACCTGAAAGTTTAGAGCAAATCCCTACAATAATAACAGCCTTTAAAAAAAACCTTCTGAAAATGATTATAGAACCAACCTCAAATTCATCTTCTCCTAGTCCAGATGCCCTGAGGAACCACTGGCCTGCACACTGGTCCGACATCACACTATTGGATATACTTCCCCCACTGCTGTCATAGTTGTAGTACTTGCCTAGAAAAAAGAGGGGGGAGGAATTAAGAAGTTGGGAGAAGGGAAAAAAAAGTTGAAACGGTAATCTTCTAGTTAATACTTAAGTCCTGATTTACAAGTAAAAATTTGTGCAAAACTGCCAAAAATATAGAAAACCTGCGAGCTGATTGTGTCTTTCAAATGAGAATAAAGAATGTGGAAGTTATTTTTGCATGCTAGACTTAGATTAATTCATAATAAACATGCCTAGAGACCATGAATTAATTTTCAAATTATGTTTTTTTTAGCAAAAATTGTACCATTTCCTACTATATCAAGCCTCAGTATCTCGAAACAATTTTAAAAAGTTTCTCCAATTGCTAAAAATGTAATCACAGCAAAGGTGGTTAAATATTAGAGTCTCACCATACATTCATATTGTTGATGCTACAAGCATTTACAAGGGTGAGTCAAAACTTATCCACACTCCGTTCAAGGCTACTGTCTCCCCAGTCATTGCTGTGCAGGTATGAACGTGTTACATCAGTTCATTTGTAACTGTGGTGCGAGCAAAAATGGATGCTCCATTTGTTATTTGGACAAAAGATGATTTAAAAAAAAAATTTATGGGTTCTGAGGGTGTACATGGTGCTGTTATTTATTGAAAACTTTGTGTGCAGTATGTGTGTCGTGAAGAAGTGTGTTTGAATGGATAAACAAGTTTAAGGAAGGTCACACGAGGCTGATGACAATGCCCATCAGCACACTGTCGACGCCCTGCAAATACTCTTTTTTGAGATGTTAAACCATCCGCTCTATAGCCCTGATCTTGATCCTTCAGGATCTCACCTGTTTGGACCTCTGAAATCAGGCCTACAAGGATGAAGATTCAACAGTGTATTCGTGGCTTGCAGCTCAGCCTAAAACATTTTTAAAGAGGTAAATACGAAAGCTTGCTGACAATTGGACAAGGTGTATTGAAAAGCAAGGAGATTTATGTAAAAAAAAAAATATGCATTTATCTTTTCTAAAAGTTAATTAAACTAAATTCCACAGCCAGAGTGTGGATCATTGTTGACTCACCTGCATATATGGACTATTAACTCTAGAACACGTACTCGTATTTGAAGTTGATACAGTAATTCAGTTTGGGTTTTTCGTACACCTCACTGTTTTTTTCCCCAAATGATCCTGTGTGTGCATCTAGGTTCACTCTTCCAGTACTCTGTTAGAAATCTAAACCTGCCATGGCTATTAAAAACAAATAACCAAATGCAAGACCTAGCTTACATATCGTTTCCACTCCTACTTTGCATTGGGCAATCTCTTTTTTTTCTGGAATAACCCCAAACACTTGCAGTTTGCAAACCCAATTTTCTCCCTTGCACACACTAAATAATAGTAAACCTGAGCCGTAATTTTAGTCTAGTTGTCTGCATTCTGGTGTACAGTCCTCTTTAGACTGAGATGAATTCTATCACATAATTCCAGTCTGAGGGCAAACTCACCATTCCACAGTAGTTTATCGAAAGCAGCGCTGCCTCGCTTCAAGATGTCTCTGTAGCGCTCATACACCAAGTCACTTTTTAGAAGTTGTGCCATCTTGCACATCACACACACTGAGGCCAGCCACAGACTCCCGCAGTACGCACTGAAACAACACAAATTAACAGCAAATAGTTAATGAAACTTTTTTTTTTTTTTAAACAGCAGCAGGTGCAGCAAATATGCCAGTAGGTAGACTACCCTCACTAAACCGCCCTGCGTTAGGTGTGACTGGTGCCATGTGTATTCGTGTTTCACGGGTAATGTCAACAACATTGGCCGAGATACACTGGTAACCAAAAAGTATTAAATAAAGAGTCACTATGTAGTCAAAAGTTTGTGGACACTTGCCAATTATTCCCATACTGTATGTCTGAATATCTCTCTGAATATCCCATTCCAGATTTGGTCCCCACCTCAGCTGTTACATTAGCCTCTAGTCCTCTGGGAAGACTTTCTGTTTTGAAGCAAGGTTGTGAGGGTTTACCCATTAAATCCATGGTAGTAGGACTGGACTGCACTCGACTTTCCAGTTTATCCCAAACGGATTCTTAAAAGGGTTACATTAAGGGCTCTGTCCAGGCCGTTTTTTATTTCTTCCACACCAACATTGGCAAACTACATCTTTATGGACCTCGCTTTGTGCACAGTGGTGTTATTTTGCTCAAACAGGTTGAGCCTTTAAGTTATGCTCTAGTATACAAGCACATCCTACATCATAATTGTGTGCATTTTAGTCTGGGTCAGAAAGCCCACATATGGGCGTGATGGTCAGGTGTCCAAAAACATTTTGCTATACGTATAGTGTACACTCACCAACCTTACAACTTGCCTGTGACTATTAAACTACCACTTGCACATGTGAATGTTGTCACTAATGCGCTGCAGTTAACCACTAAATCTTAACTCCACCCTCTCTGATATAACAAGTCGAAGAACAAAGCATTTCAGTAAATATGCCAATATGCATCAATTTGCAAGACTGTGAAGATTGAAAAGTTTTTTGTTCTATGAAAGCGTTTATGGTCAATTTGAGTTCATTGCTTTATCCAGTAGAGAGACACCAATAAATTGACACCATAAGCAATGAATAATACTCAAATAAACCAGAAATTAAAGGTAAAAGAGCCAGTACAGCTTGTTTTATTCTGTTTAATCAATTTGTACTTTTTTTCCTTTGTGTAATGCACTTCGTCTGCAACAGTATGAACTGGACTATGAACTTGTTTTCCACTGATAACACAATGTTCATACTTAACATTTTTTAAAATATGCTCTTTGCCTCTAGGATTTCACAAACACCGCTCTTTTCCTCCCATTACAGGGTACCTTTTATGTAGAATTCACTTTTTTAATCATTTTCAGACAATCTCATGGGTCTCTATGTGTACATGGAAAACAACATGAGAGGAACACACCTTTAGCTTATCTCTCCCTTTCTCTAATCACACTCTTTAGTTTTGTCTTTAAATTGTGACGCTCACATGGGCAAGACCCTCTTCGTGCCTGGGCACCGTGTGTGTGTGTGTTAAAATTTTTTATTCAGTCTGCTTTCTCATCAGTGAGTGACGATTCCAAGCTGGTTTAGTTAAAATAAAGCTCAGGTGTGTATCCCAAAGCTGTAAGTGTTACTATTTTGAAGTTATTGTTTGTTAAGCTTAGTTGTTGAGCTAAAGACGGGGAAGTTACCGCCACACTGCTATCGGTTGACTTTAGATTCTTTAACTCCTGCTTGTATCTGAACTTTAATATCGCTGAACACTGGGGAATTTCATTGTGATTACAAACTCTTAAACACAATAAATTGATTCCTACTGAAAAATCTTGTTTTGTCCCTTGTTTTATTCGTCCGAAATGCAGGATGGAAAAAGCTACAATAATAGTTGGGAAATGTCTTATAACATGAGTGGGCTAAAAAGGGCATTTCTGTCCCCAGTCTGTTCCAGTTTTTGCATGTTGGTTAGCTAGGAAAAGGCACATCAGCAAAAGAGGCATTCAAGGGTGATTTATGTAAAAATAACAGACATTTTGAAGTCCTATAAGACTTATATAAACTTGTTTTAAAAGGAATATAATAATTGGTGAGCTTTAAAACAGACCTGGGTCCTGTTGCAGTCCATCCATCATAGGTCTGGTCAGCATAGCCAGAGTTCTCGATTAGGCCATCGCCATCTTTATCAAACTTCAGTTCAGTCTCCATGACCACCTGAAATAACCAAACCAACATTAGAGAAGATGAGGAATACACTCGGCCATTAGCAGGTAAAGTGCATGTACTAGATAATATCAGGTAAGATTTTTTTAATTAACTTCTGAAGGAAAATGAACTTTTTCCAAGATATCCAAATGTTTCAAGATGCATTGTATAACTTTGGACCACAAAAAGAAAGTGACTCAGATCTGATCTGAAAAACGTTCACAGACAGTTGTTCGTTCTGACTTCCCCCTATAAAGTCCTCTCTCTTCACCCCAAAGGTTTTCCTTCTGCATTACAGCAGCACCTCATCATAAAGCTTTTTTTTTTTTTTTTTTTTACATTGCAAGGGATGAATAACACCACTCACACTGTCCCTCACCATTTATACTAAATCAGAACCCATGCACCTTACCTGGCAGATGGGCCACATGTCTGTCAGGTACTGCAGGTCATGAGTTAGATGGTAGTCACGATACACATGAAGGACAAACTTCAGATTCAGGTCTTTCCAGTCTGCCGTGTCATGAATCTGATAGGCATTGACACGTTGCCAAGGCTCGTCATCTAAAGAAAATGAGAAAAAAATGTTTGTTCTCCAAAAGGAGCTCTCAAACAGAGGCAGAAACATTTTAACTTGTTCAAGAGACAAATTATTGACCATATGCCAGATGGTTAGTGTTGCCTGAACTGAAACTGGTTTTTGTGGCTCTTCACCCAATTTGAACACAGTCAATACAGAACTAAAATTTTAAGGTGTTTAAGTAAAACAATACATTTTATTGTTTACTTTGAAAAGGACAGAACACAGGAATGACAATTTTACTTTAATGGCATTGTTGTAACCAGCGTAAATATGAACTATTCTGTTTGTTGTTACTGTTTGTTCAGGCCATGTGAATTTAATTTTGTTTTTATGACATTAATGCAGTTTGGTCATGGTTTGGTTAGCCATGGACACCGTCCCACCAGATGTCAATGCTTATATGGATGGCAGATCGTTTTATGAAAACATTTAACAAAGACATTTTCTGTGTCAGGCTGGCTTGACATGGTTGTTGATAAAGTTTTAAGAAAGTTATTCTGGTTTATTACAAGGCAAGATGGCATGCCAAAGGCAAATTAACTGACAAACATATTATTGTATATGAAGGCAGTTTGATGATTACTAACCTGGGTCTCCAATGTCATGAGGTACCACATTCCTGGTCTTAACTGGGGAGTATTGCCCACTCATGAGATTGATCCGTTGTGTTGGGTCATACTGTACCACACTACCAGCTGGGAAAGGAGAGAAAGAGAGAGGGAGAGAGAGAAGGCAAAAAGAAGAATTGCTTAATAAGGTGCTGGTTAAAAAAAATAATAATAAACACACTGAATGTGAGAACAGTTCTTCTCACCAATATCATACTGTAGACTGAAAGCCAGTTTGGGCCAGAGCATGATAAGTGCAAAGGAGGCATAGAAATGCACATCGTACGTGTTGTACATCCTGTACTCCTGTCCTATAAACAGGTAAAGTGACAGAGAAAATGCAGGGTTAACACTTCAGCATCATTTCAGCTGTGTGCCATTTACAAAAAAAAAAAGAAAAGAATGCATTATTAAGAAATTAAAGTTGGATTTTTACTCTCATTGCATTATTTCTACTGCATTATATCTGATCAACTGTATGTGGGCCTTTCCTCAAACTTGGCCTTTTTTCCCGAAATATATTTATAGCATCAAGATTTACTAGAGGTGTGGGACAAAGTCTTGTTCCAGCATGAAATGTACAAAAAGCAAGCTTCATTATGACAGAGTGTATTCGCTAGTGTTTGCCAAGTTTGGTGCTAGTCTGTACTCTGAGAGCTACAAACAGCCGGAACCAAATTCCTTGTGTGTCAACATACTTTGTGAACAAAATCTGATTCTGATAAAAACCTAAGTGTCCTGCACAGAGGCCTGACCCCAACCCCATGTACCACCTTTAGTGTATAATGCGATGCAATGATTAGAGTTTATTCAGAAAATGTAAACAGGTTAATTTGCAACGTCATGCATAAATAAATAATAGCAGAAGACCGATCATCTGCCTAGACGATTTTCAGGGCTTATACTTGGCTTTTTTTCCTCTCTCTCTCTCCGTGTGCTCTGTGCGAGTTGCGCAATCATGCTCCTGCGTGACACACTATTACAGAGCACAAAGCATGTGTAGCTCTCTTTGACATCATTGAGTGATGAGACGAAAGTAGTTCTTTTATTGTTGTCTACAAGACATAATTTAAGGTGTGCTTTTTGGTTAGCGGTCATTTCAGTGGATGTGACAACCTAAATGTGTATAACAAAAGCTATTGTGTGTAGAGTGGGTGGAGGTGCTGCTACGGTTGGTTTGAGCCAAAAACGACAAGGAATCTTTGTCTTAAACACATGCTTAAAGGCATTTCAACAAAGTTTTGTGTAAGAGTTTATGTTGTTCTAAAGTTTGACACCAAGATTTTCATTTATACTGCAAACGCATATTGTTTTCAAATATCGGTTTTGGGTCCCTTTCATTACTAATCGTTATCAGCATCAGTCCTGAAAAAAATCATATTGATTGACTTGGGCAGTCATAACAACAGCTATCCGTCAATATAAAAAATAAAAAAAAACAAGCTTGACATTAATTACCCTCTAAATAGGCAAAGCGGCCATACTCCTTGAGGACAGGGGGCTGCGCTGGAAGACCGCCTTCTTCTGAACGAAGCCCACCACTGACATCACAGTCCTCAGGAAGCTCCACCCACACTGTCCCCCCATCCACAACAAAGTATAACTCATTAAACAGGGCTGATTTATACCAGGAAGGGAGGGAACTGAAAAACACAAATATAACAGTTTGCCTTGAGATCAAAACACTGAAATTTTAACTGATGATCTACATTACAACTTAAACGGCTGCTGCCAAAGACTCTCCTTACCCGTTTTCCAGAATGGGCCTTTGCCATTCCTCAATGCTCTTCTCCCAGTCTTCGTAGTGTGTAAGTGCGTAGTGAGAAAGAGCCGGGCCTGCATCTCCTTTGGTGCCATAATAACGTGCGTAGCGTCTAATAAGAAAACAAATACGACATATCCTGTCTGATTCGTGATCGCTGCATGATAAATCATGAAAGTCCGGCAATGCAGATGAGGAAGCAGGCTGATTTCCTTTAAGCTGAATTAGGAATGTGTTTATACCTGATGTGCTCTCTTTCCCTTGAGCCAAAAGTAATTTTCGGCATGTCCCAGGCCAGGGAGAACTCCAGGCTGTTGTGTCCATGCGCAGGTACAGAGCAGCCCACTGCCAACGCTGCTGCCACCATCTCTCCTCTCTGAGTGGGAGGGCTGGAGCTGCTGGGTGAATCTAACTGGCCGTCATTCATCAGGTCACTCCAAATGGCCTTTCCAGTGTCATTAGGATTAAATGCAGTCTGATGGGTGATCTTTCTGTTGGACTACACCACATTTATCAACAAAGATATAAATATGATCTGCAAACTCAGGAACTGTTCACTACAATTCTTTGTAGTTTTATGCTCTTTTACTAATGACCTATACAGCTATATATAGTGGAATTGTACCTTAGAGAATATACATAGTGTGTGCCATATAGTACAAGGTTCATGTGGAGTTTCTGCACCAACGTTGATTATTTCTTGGTAACTCTGAAGTATTTTACTTCACTTAATTGAGTTGCAATTTGTCATTTAAAACAAGTTTTTTAATAATTAAGGAAGTACTTTCCATTCTTCTTATCCATTTATAACATTTACTGTTGTAGAACATCCAGGAAACAGGTTTTTACTTATAGCAGCTATAAACAGACATTCCATCACAGGCCTCTTTTATGCTTTCCAAATTAGTAAGATAAATTTGCAGGGTGACATATTATTAAAAAACCTCCAAGTACAAATCTCCGATCAGGAACACTTATCCAGAACAGCTTAAGTCAGTGATCAGATATTTTTCTTTTAATCAATCTGTTTATCATCGGATGTACAGAATGTTATGTGACGCATCCAACATAAGGTTCCTGTGTGGGTTGTTACTATAGAAACGATAACATACCACAAAGGAGAGCATTGATGAAACCTCTACACCTCTGACAGATATCACTCAAGATCTTTATAGCACCGTAGTATAATTAAACATATGACATAGAATTAAAAAAAAAATTCCCATTGAGTGAACCCCATTAATAAGGTGTATCACCTGTTCTCGAGCTGCCATGCACAGTGTGTACGGGTTCACCGGTGAGCAGTGGTGAAGCAAAACCCCAGACACGGACTCGCCCTCTTTCTCCAAGCGGAATGGCTCATTCCAGTGACCCCCACATTTGTCATCCTTATGGCCTGATCCATTCTCCATGGTAAACATGATTGTGACATCCAGTGCATAGTCGTTCTTGTTCTCTACGTCCCACACAAACACCGCGACTGGAAGACTTGAGTCCTGTGAATGAAAATGCGGACGTGCAAACACGCGGACAATAAAACAACAACTTTAATGAAATTTAAAGTTAAGTATAAATCCTTTTTAAAACAGGTCATTTCTGGAAGCTCAACACAAACATAATATTTACTTTTGAAACACAAAAAAAAAAATGTATATATATTTGGCTTAACCCCCTTTTTTCATTACTACATTAGGACCCTCAACAAAAGCATTCAGCTAAGACAAACAGTGTACGGCGAATATAAAGCACAGAACTAATTAATCATGATGCAGTTTACTGTTCATTCACTCACCTCGTAGTTGTGTGGGATGACAGGTGACACCTGCCTGCAGGTGAGCGTGACGTTCTGGCCGGGCAGCTGGTAGACGGTCCAGGCCCGGGGGTAGAGCGCATGGTAAAATGCAAACTCGCCGCGGTAACCCCAGTTCCAGTCCTGCAGCGTGTGAGGGTGTTCAGTGGACAACACTTGCTGATAGATTGTCTGACCATCCCGTCGCAGGCACACTGTAAACTGTGAGCGGGAATGAGGCATTCGTTTTACTTTTAGAGCAGTGTAAAGTGAAGAACACTAAAGTGAAACACGTATCAATTACACAACACTGAAAGTTATGGTCACTGTTATTGTTTTTTTTTGCCCACAAACTGGTCATTCAAAAATTTTTCATTCACTCATTTGTCTTCTATACTGCTTTATCCTGTGTACAGGCTCGTGGTGGGCCTGCAGTCTATCCCAGGGGACTTTAGGCTCAAGGCAGGGAACACACTACAGGCAATTTGGGAACTCCAATGAACCTAGTCTTTATGTTTTTGGACTTTGGGAAGAAACCGGAGCACCCGGAGGAAACCCACCAAGCACAAGTAGAACATGGTTGGAAAGGTTTATATATCTAAAAAAAAAAAAAAAAAAAAAAAAAAAAAAAAAAAAAAAAAAAAAAAAAAAAAAAAAAAAAAAAAAAAAAAGGGGGGGGGGGGGAACACCTGAAGATTGCTAAAATTTAAGTGGATGTCTCTGGGCCACATGGATCCTTAAAGGGAGAAATCGCTGCAAAACTATCTTTTGACCGACCACCTTTGTCCTATACTGAACCTTCTCTATCCTGTTAGAAATTATCTCTTTCAGTATGACCCTGTCTTCAACAGCACAGAAGGGCTTCCATTAGTGGTTTAATGAGAATGATGTAAATCATATGCTATGGAATATGGTCCCCATATCTCAACCCGAAATTCATGGGGGAATTCAGAATGATTAATTAGAGACCTCCATCATACCCAAATCAAGGAGTATTTTTGGACGTACTGAAGCTGTTTTGCAGGCTCATGGTGGCCCAACACCTTACAAACACACTATAGTGTTTTTACTGTATATTTTTATTTGACACTCGCACGTAACTAGCATCATCCACCCAATAAGAGCCAGTTCTTCACCTGGTCAGCAATAACTGTTGTGTAGTGGTACATTCCTGGGTTAAGCTGCCACCTACAGAATTCCCCCTTCCATCCACGGGTAATGCTTCCTCCCCCAATGCCTCCCAGAGGGGCACCTACAATACACACAAGGAGAATCGTTATAATCATTTTGATTCGTTTTTGTTTGAAGTCTATAGTATTGTACAGTAAAAAATATAGTAGAGTATGGTATAATCCTGAGCACTTACCGTAAATCTGCCTGAGAGGCAAAGCATTGAATATGTCAATAAAGGGTTCTTTCTTTTCAACCCGTGTTTTCTGGTACCACCATTTTAAATACCTGCACAAAGAAAAAAATACATCATAAGCTTGAGAGAAATGTTAGAAACACATACTTATTATTGTTTCTATCACATACATTTATATTTTTTACATTTAGGCATTTGGCAGACGCTCTTATCCAGAGCGACTTACTTTTTTTTTTTTTTTTTATCTCATCATACATCTGAGCAGTTGAGGGTTAAGGGCCTTGCTCAAGGGCCCAACAGTGGCAACATACAGTACCAGTCAAAAGTTTGGACACATCTTCTAACTCCATGGTCGTTCCTGATTTTTAAAATTTCTTTCTACTCTGTAAAACACTGCTGAAGGTGTCCAAAATATGTAATAATCTCCTTTGAACAGTTGATATATTGAGATGTATCTGCTACTTCCCCTCTGTAAAGCCTTTATAACGGCTCTAATCTGAGGTGCTGTTTGTTAATCTGTGATTTCTGATCCTGGTGACTCTAAATGAACGTCTCCTCTGCAGCAGAGGTCAGTTTTGGTCTTGCTTTCCTGGGCTGGTCTTAATGAGAAACAGTTTCATCATGGAGCTTGATGGGTTTTGTAAATGCACTTGACACAATACTGTTCTTATAAAAAAAAAAAAAATGCTACAGAACAGGAATGACCTTCGTACCTTAAAATAACAACTGACTGATTATGTTGTTGTTGTTATTACCTGAATCACATAATTCCTTACGTGTTATTTCATAGTTTGGAAATTTCCAGTATTGTTTTATAACGTAGAAAATTAATCAAAACTTGTGTCCAAACTAGTGCTGTAAATATGCAGAATATGAGACATTGCCCTGTTCGAGTTAAAATATTTACCCAACCTTCACAATAAAAAAGTTTAAGCCTCTTTTCTCTTTTCTAAATAAAAGGCTGGCGTTTCCACTAACTGCTGATACAGTTGCGGGGAAATGCTTGTGAGATTCTCTGAAGTTCTGCATGAATGTTTTCAGACAAAACAAAATCTCTAGCTCTCTACACACACACACACACACACACACACACACACCTTTGTGAACAGAAAAGTGTGTAAACTCTTGAACTCAACCAAAATAATTTACAGAAAAGTGTGTAAACTCTTGAACTCAACCAAAATAATTTTTAAAAAGTATCTTATCCTTATATCTCAGTATAAAAAGGATCTTATTCAAGTTTGGCCCTGCCATAATAAACGGCTTTTTTTTTTTTTTCATTGCTTGTGGTGTAAATTGTTCCTTTGTCTGTAAACATCAGTGGTTCGCAACTTCTAAGTGTTTTCCCAGCGCCAAGCAAACTGGTTTTTAAGAGGGACGTTCAAATCAAACCAGGACTTTTGATTATGCAAAATAACAGATTAAAAACTCCCTTTATTTCTCTATATAATCCCCTGCTACACTAATGCACTTATCCCAGCGTTTCACTAGTGCTTGGACACATCAAGGTAAAAAGTGTTCTCAGTACACAGGAGCCATGATCAGACTGCCTGGTCTGTAACACTGGCCTCCCGGGAACTCCTTTAGCGACCCAAACATGTGGGAGCGAGGTCAGGACTGTACAGGGGATGTGCCGATCACCCCCAGCCGAGTTCTTGTAAGTGTTCAAGGTGTAATGTGCAAGTGGTGTTTGTGAATGATTGTGTGTACAGTTCCCACAGACAGAAGCGTCTCCTCTGTAAGTCGGCATCTTTTTTCAAGGGTCAGGCGTTTCACTGGGATCGTCATTCACGGACGTACAGCCTTCTTTCAATTGTTTGCATCATTCAAATGTTTTACAGTGGATGGGCGTCTGATCGCCGCACTGTGCTTGAAGTCTTCTGTAAATTTCATCAGTTTTCCACCTTGAATCATGAGAAACATTATTACCAGTCCCTGTTTGGAGGACTAGGGTTGGAAATCCGGGGTAAATAGGAGATAACATTCCATTTTTATTCCATCTATACACTTGTTGTCATGATGCCACTACAGTGTACAACTGCATTGTATTTCTAGATTCGATTTCTTTTTAATACGACATGAAATTAGTTGAACAGGTGAGTGAGAAAAGAAAGTCTTACAGGAACTACATTTAGGCATTTGGCAGACGCTCTTATCCAGAGTGACATTTTTATCTCATTACACATCTGAGCAGTTAAGGGCCTTGCTCAAGGGCCCAACAGTGGCAACTTGGTGGTTGTGGGGTTTGAACCTGGGATCTTCCGAACCGTAGTCCAATGCCTTAACCACTGAGCTACTCCTGGAACTAATGGAATAACCCGACTGTTTATGTCTTGCACGTTTGTTTTGCACTAGAAATTTCACCCTGTGATATCAGCAGACATGAGAACATCAGCAGACATGATTATATCACCAATATCTCACAGATATAACTATAAAAGTCTACATATAATAAACAAATTAGCAGCACAAGAAGGTGGTCAAGAATATTTCAATATAAACATATTTAGTGTGCTGCACGGTGGAGTTTACCTTTCATTACTATGGTTCTCCAGGTAAGAGTCATACCTACAGTATGCGCAGAGTAGATTTGAGAAGCACTAGAATTGTTTTCACCTACAGCGCAGACATGCTGCTACACGTACATGAATATTTTGATTATGGATGCAGCCACAGAATATTATCAGCTCCTGAGAAGAACAGAACGTTTCCTGCGTTTGACTTCTCTGTTTGTTTTACAGCACCGACAGACATCCGGGCCTTCTGCTATTCTGATAGAATTTCCTGAAATATATGTATATAGCTTTCTTTTGGGCTTCAACCCGGAGAGAGCAAAGCAGCACGAAACTATTCTACTCTCTACTTTATGACTGACAGTAATGATGAGGTGTGCAGTCTCCACCAATACAATGAAGAGTGTGTTCACTAGAAACATTAACCTTTGTCTTATCTGTGCACAGGACATTGTTCCAGTAATGCTGCATGGACACAGCTTTTGTTTAAGATTCAGCCGC
Source organism: Leiocassis micropogon (assembly GCA_028565275.1). Taxonomy (NCBI): domain Eukaryota; kingdom Metazoa; phylum Chordata; class Actinopteri; order Siluriformes; family Bagridae; genus Leiocassis; species Leiocassis micropogon. Next base: position 4,963,351 of record JAOVVA010000044.1, read on the forward strand.
TGTATCTCCATCCCTCACTCGGGTTCTCTCAATTACTCCGTTTCGCCGTTTTTATAAACATATCCACAGCTCTTAGAGCTCATAGACGTCTTTTAGATAAACAGATTGCATTGTGGGATTGACCAGGAACAAGGGAAATGTGTTTTCCTGGATCAACTGGTACTCTTGTCCATAGATCAACTTGATTTGGTTCTTCATCATCAAGCTCTATATATTAAAAAATGCTCACATTATTAGAAGGCAGAAATGTGCACTTCTGTTTTAGTGTTTCAACCTTATAGCTGGGGTGTGAGTGTAGTTAAGGGCGAGGCACGATGCATACATTGCAATGTCACTATGTTTTTTTTTTTTTTTCCATACATCAGTCATGATCGTTAAACAAGAATTTTCTGCTCTGAATTTCTCTGCTTTGTTCCCATCACACTGCGAAACATTTCAATCGGAGTTCAATCATTAACACAAACTCGCAGTACTTTGAATGATGACTCTGCGTCAATAATTAATCCGTCCTGCGATGGACTTCACCCACATGTCGCACAAAAGCGATACCAGAACTGATCGAATGCATCGCTAAATCTTGTTTTATTCGTTAATGAAGGCAGGATTTTGTGTATTTAAGTTTTCTGTGGGATAGTATCATTTTTGTATTTTACACATATTATTTAAAATATATCTTTTTTACCCAAAATTTTAACTTAAGTTTAAAATGAATTATGGGTAAACTCAATTTCATGCAAAAATAATAATAATAATAATAATAATCTTTAAAAATGCATTATAGCATCTGGTTAAACAAACACAATTGAATACAAAATCCATCATCATAATTTTAGTTCAAAACTGAGTGCCAGAAATTGAATATAATTTAAGATAACATTTACATTTAAACTGGTTTTTGGATTCAAGTTTATAATAGCATGAGTAGAAGTGCATACATTAATCTCAGAATAAAAACTTTATCACTATGACACTATGAACTTGTGATAAGTCTAGGCTCTAGTGCGTGTTCCATGGTGCTGCAGATCGTCATGCATGTACGTACATTTACAGCTTACAGTACTTTGTTCAGCTCCATCAGGTATAAACTAAAATGCATTCCAATCAAACAATAAAATATAACAAGCAATAAAATACACCGTCACTGTTAACTAATAATTTTTATAACAACACACGTGCAATGTTCAGTGTTTTAAACCACTTTCATTAAGCTGACCCTTGTACATTATAGGCAATTGTGTAAAAACATATTTCAGGCTTTTGGTTCACACACATTACACTACACTACACTACACTACACAAGTCTACCTATAGCAGCAGGTTATTATGGTCTATTATACTGGTATAAGGGTGTGGCCAGGCAATTCATCATGCTTGTTCACCAGACAGTATACAGTATGCAGGTGAAAGTGCAGCAAGTGTAGTTGATAAAAGCAAAATGTAAGTAAATAAAAAACAAGATGACATTTGTCTTGAACAAAGCAGAAACCGATAAGCAGTGAATGGCGACTTCTGAAATAAAGCACGGTGGCTAGAAATGGACGTTGTATAATATATCCATTATAAAGTTATAAGACATACAGCCTACCCGACTGGTCAGATTACTTTACATTCAGAGCTGAAGCTTTGTCATCATGTAGCAGGATTTCATCTCAAAAATGGTAAGATGTCTTTTGTCTTTAAAGATGAACTTTTGAGCTTTTGTGTTTAAAGGGACCAGTGTAGTAAACCTGATGAAGCACCAAGTATCTCTCTCAACTTTACCTGATGTATATAATCTTCTTACTTCTAAACACACCTACTTCGGCATTAAATGCATATGTGTGTTACAAGAACTCCAGAATGTTTGTATACCTTTCTTATTCAGTACATTCAAGTCGTCAGCTGACTTCATATTATTGCCACATAACGATGCTGAGCCTAGACCTGATCAACTGAAGCAACTCCAGATCACAGCACGGCTGGTACGGTGGCCACTATGCATGATGGGTGCTTCGCTTAATTAATGCGCTTCCCTTCTTACCCTGATGCACACATCTCCCTGGAAAAGGATCGAATTCAACTCATTGGATCACATGACCCTTTTCACTGATTTACGTTCCCTAGCAAATTAAACCCTGTTTTCCTGATTACTCTCGCTAGCAAGTGGTTTTCTTATGGCCACACAGCTGTTATGTCATCACACTGTGTGCATATTGAAATGTTCTTACTTTCTTTTTTACCATGCAATTAATTTATTACTCTTTTCCTTTCTTCTCTAAGACAACTGTAACCAAGTCAAAGCAATTTCCCTCTGGGATTAATAAAGTTCTTTGAATCTTGGATATCCCAGGTTTTGTTAATGTGTTGAAGCGTTCTTAATCCAGTTCCATTCATTTCAAATCTCATCTTGGCTTGATGCAGCCCAACAGTTTTGGGGAAGAATGGACTTGGGAACGTCGTCTGCTTTAAAGGATGGGAAGCTGAGGAGAGTGAGATCTATAGGTGGTGTTGATGCAACTTACAGAACTCCAACTAAAGAAATGTGTCGAGAAGAAAGTGTGTGGACGTGCCAGATAAAGCAGACAAAGACACAAAACAAGTCAAAACAAGATCAGGGGAGGAAGCATTAGACATTTGTTTTTTGGTTGTTTTTTTTAAGTAAGGCTGGACTGGAAAATCGACTTTGAAGAGGTGATGAGGAAGATGATGGAGAACGAGATCTACAGTTGGTTGGAATGTAACCTACTGGATTCCAACTGCATTGGTGACTCAATGGTAGGTTTCTCGCCTGCTATGCGGGCGGCCTGGGTTCAATTCAATGCAATGTCCAAACCCCAGCCACTGGCTGCAGTGCCGGTCCCAAGCCTGGATAACATGGGAGGGCTGCATCAGGAAGGGCATCCAGCGTAAAGCCTGTGTCAAGTTGTTGTGAGGATCGGATGGTCCGCCGTGTTGATTCCGAAAGAGCCGAAGGATTAATTCACGTTACCATACATAGATACTGGATACTGAGAGTATACCATCTACCGGTAACCCAAGGCCAGGTTTACATGCCAACAGAGTGTGCATGGGGCTGCTCCAAACAGCGAGTGAGGAAAGTCATGGTCCTTACTGCAGTCAGGTCTCTGTGGCGCAATCGATTAGCGCGTTCGGCTGTGAACCGAAAGGTTGGTGGTTCGAGTATATGTAACTCCAAGACATAGAATGGAGAAGTCTCGTGCCCTTTTCTGAGAATAGATACACAGAAAGCGGGGAGACCTTAAGTTTTTAGGTTTTGTTAAATCTTAAGACTTATATAGATACATACATGATGTACATAGTTTGTTATATCTGTTTCTTTTTTTATCTTGGCCATACAGAGACCCGCTGATACTGTATATCAATGTGTAGATGTACCTGGGATAAGACTGAGTTCACTATCTTTCTCCTATTTATGATCAAGAGCAAAGTGACAATCAAAGGTGAAATTAAACCTTCATGACAAAGTGCAATTTGTAAATGTGAAGTGCAGTAGCTCGATATCTGGGGATTATATTTAAATATACCATAGCGTACTAGAAAATTGCTTCAGTTCTCCTTTTACTATTTATTCTTCTACTTATTAATCCCTTTTTTAATCACTGTCTTAGAGTCAATAGTTTCTGTCGGTATGTGTAGAAATGGCAAATAAAGTCTCGGGGGAAAAAAATGCATAGCAACCTATAATAAACAGGAACATCCTGAACCCCTGCTGAGAGATGATTATTTATACTGTATTTGGGAAGAGAGAGAGAGTGTGTGTGTGTGTGTGTGTGTGTGAGAGAGTGAGTGAGTGAGTGTGAGAGTGAGTGTGAGAGTGAGTGAGTGAGTGAGTGTGAGTGAGTGTGAGAGTGAGTGAGTGAAAGAGTGAGTGAGTGAGTGTGTGTGAGAGAGAGTGAGTGAGAGAGAGTGTGTGAGTGAGTGAGAGAGAGTGTGTGTGTGAGAGAGTGAGTGTGTGTGTGTGTGTGTGTGTGTGTGAGTGAGTGTGTGTGAGAGAGAGAGTGAGAGAGAGTGTGTGTGTGAGTGAGAGTGAGTGTGTGTGTGTGAGTGAGAGTGAGTGTGTGTGTGAGTGAGAGAGTGAGTGTGAGAGAGAGTGAGTGTGAGTGAGAGAGAGAGTGAGTGTGAGTGAGAGAGAGAGTGTGAGTGAGTGTGTGTGAGAGTGAGTGTGTGTGTGAGTGAGTGAGAGTGTGTGTGAGAGTGTGCGAGAGTGAGTGTGTGAGAGAGAGTGCG
>JAOVVA010000044.1:4967677-4987493 GCA_028565275.1 Leiocassis micropogon
GAGTGCGAGTGTGTGTGTGAGAGAGTGAGTGCGAGAGTGTGTGTGTGAGAGAGTGTGAGAGTGTGTGAGTGTGAGAGTGTGAGTGAGTGAGTGAGTGTGTGTGAGAGTGTGTGTGAGAGTGTGTGTGAGAGTGTGTGTGAGTGAGTGAGTGTGAGAGTGAGTGAGTGAGTGAGTGTGAGAGAGTGTGTGTGTGTGAGTGCGAGAGTGTGTGTGTGAGAGAGTGAGTGTGAGAGTGAGTGAGTGAGTGAGTGTGTGTGTGTGAGTGCGAGAGTGTGTGTGTGAGAGAGTGAGAGAGTGTGTGTGTGAGAGAGAGTGAGTGAGTGTGTGTGTTTGTGAGTGTGTGTGTACCTGAATCCCAGGCCGATGTGCTGTATGATGTGGGACAGCGACACGTCTTTCGCCTGGAAAGGTTTTCTTTTCTCCTTGAACTCGTGCGCCAGGCAGATCCTCCACCCATCCTTGGGAACACCGAGTCCGGTTTCCGCGCCCTCATACCGGCCCATGAGCTCGGATAACGACCTGGTGTCATTTAAATCCATCCTGGTCTAACACGGCTCCAACCTAACCTGCAGTCTAATCACTAATGCTGCTGATTTAGTTTATATCAGGAAGATCTGATCAAATCCTCCACCTCAGAACTGATGATTCGTCAGTTTTATAACAAACCGGTCCGGTCCACAGTGCACTAGTGTGATGGTTCCTGGACACAGGATGCGACGGTGAATTTGTTTGCAGCTCGACGCCATCCATTCGGGGCTTTTTTTTGCGTCCGTTTAAACACTCCGCTCTCCCTACAGTGTCTCAGTGTAACACGTATCTCCGGCGTACACGTTATGTGTGATATGTCACAAACGCCCCGTATCGCAAACAGACTCCAACCCGGAATCGCAGCTTCATTAATCAAGCTCTCTCCATGGACAGCGACTTCAAGAGCTCAAGCGCCTTGTTGCAGACTGTACCATCTGTCTCACACAAACACGGGGGTGGACGCCTGCGATACACACCCGTAGTCACTAAATTATATACGCATGGTACGTTGGATTTATTTTAGCTGGACGTCGTTTCATGTCACGATATACTTCAAAACGGAATTACGATATACTCAAGACGTTCGTGTTCGTTTTAAAAAAAAGAATTAATAAATAATTCCCCCTGTGCCGTTTTGTAGAAGCTTCCAAACAGATCATACTTTGCCACGAAGACCTCCATGATGGCCGAACAAAATATATTCCGGAGTTTGTGTGGTTTTCTTTTAACATTGTTTACAAGTCTGGCTAAATATTTAAAGCATGAAAAGTATATTAATACGTGATATAAAATAAATTACTCAAATTAGACGTGTTTTATAAGAGCGTCTTTACGCGTTATAATTCGTGTGAACCGGTGTAAACCCAGGGTAACTTTATACCTGTCCATCATAATTTAGTCCATAGTTTGTTGTGTTGAGCGTCTCTGTCGGCTGCTGTTTATTCGCATCATTATATCGTCGTTTTTTGCTTTTATTAAGGTGAAAATTATTGTATATTTAATACGCAACGTTATACATGTTGTACTAGCTATCGTTGTGTTTGGCATAGAAAGCTGGTTCGCCAGCAGAGAAATGCCTTAAATTGTTTAGCCTTGGTCATGTGACTGTATGGAGTAAATGACCTGAGCTGTTTTGTTTAGAGTTTGTAAGCGTTGCTCAGTGAGGGTGTCTGCTGTGTTGGTGATGTAACTGTTGCTTCTGCTCACTGTCAGATGATTGAGGTGGTGGCCTCCATGGCTCGGGGTCCTGTGTTCCTGGCCGGAGAGGTGCTGGAGTGCCTCATCACCTTCACTAATCCCATGTCCCATCTCTCTACCAGTGCAAGCAGGTAAAAACAAGGCTTTAATCTATTTGCACAGACAAACAGGGACAGGTAAAATGTTTTATTTCAAGATACCCCTGAGCATCCCACCCATATGTCCATTGCACACACACATAAATGATGGGGAAATTGGTGGCTCAGTGGTGGGTCTCTCACCTGCCAGACGGAAGGCCTGGGTTTACTTTCCACTCAGTGCCCAAACTCCAGCCACTGGATGCAGTGCCGCTCCCAGGCCCAGATAAAAATTGGAGTATTGCGTCAGAAAGGGCAAGTTTGTGTGCCAAGTTGTGCGTGGATCGGATGGTCCACTGTGGCGACTCATCGATGTAAACAGCTGAAAGTCAACAACATTTGCATTGGGGATGGGAATCGCCATCCATCACCCGATACGATATCGTCACCATATCTAGGTGCCGTTTCAATTCATATTGTTAATATATTTTTATGAATAATAATAAATATATATTATTAATATTTTATAATTAATAATTCTCCAAGTAACACGTTTTATAAATCTCTCAATTTGATATAAATTTTTTGTACCTTGAATTTAATAAGACCTTTAATTACTTGTACCTTTAATAAAAAGTTGTCAAAACTCAGACATTTTATACCTTAGCTTTATTCACCAGCTTCTCAACTGAATTTAACGAGTAATTAAATGTATCCTGTTTCTTATAATGTTAGTTTTCTCACCTAAAAATTGAGCATAGCATTTAAACAGCGCAAACTAACTTCAAATATGGAGTTTATCATTTAAAATAAATAAAAATGCTACATTTTAACTGAGCAGCACACATGCTCACATGGTGTTGTGAGACTGTTGTAACAGAGTTTTGGAAAAAAAGACCAATCTGATCATGCACAACCTTTAATACTCTGACTTTTGCACCACTCGGCTACTCGGATACTATCAGCTAATCAGCAATGTCTGGCGTGACCGGTCATGGCTGATCAAGCTGAAAAACTGCCAGTTCCGGTCCTTGGCAGATTGACCAGTGCATATCTATTATAAATGCAATAAATTATTTAAACATTTATTTTGGAGTCAGTGTTGCAATACGTGAATTGGCACACAAAAGAATCACGATTCATAAGTGAATGGATCTGTAAAATTGCATGCTGTAGCATTACGTTGTTCATTCACTGGAGATAGGAGTTTGAACTCTCTTCCAGCATGACAATGCGCTTGTGCGCAAAATGAGCTAATCCTCAAATCCCCATAGATACACTTAAGAAATATAGAGCCTTTGTTCTCAGCCCTGTTCCTTTTTTTTTCTCAACTGGTTTAAATAATCAACTAATAAACTTGCTTTTCCAGCTCGAAATGAGTATTAAAAAAAGTGCTGCCCAGGATTGAGAACCAGAGGTCTAGTGGAAAGCCTTCTTATAAGAGTGGAGCTTATTACAACGAGGGGGACAATTTGAAATGGTGTGTCCAAAAAGCACTTCCGATTGCTCTGGTGGGGCGTCCATACATGTTTGGTCATATAGTCTAGTTTATGCAAATTAATACAGGTGATTGAGGCATATTGCTGTCAAAGTTATGATGTTTCGCATTACCTGGCAACCGGGCCTATAGGGAGCTATTCTTTAATTTTAGGGATGTTAATATTGTGCTGCGGCTCCTATTCACATCCCTGGTGTTATTGTTGTTTTAAAAATTAACGTTTGGCATCCTATCAATTAAGTTTAGAAAAGGAACATTCACATCAATTAAAGAGTTTAAAAAAAGGAACATTCTAATCCCTGGTGTTATTGTTGTTTGAATATTCAGTTCCTTGTTCTTTTAAAAGCACCATGTTAAAAAGTCAGGATGTTATCCTTCATCTAACATCGAATCTCCCACCCTGTCTACCACTGTGACCCTGTACAGAATAAGCAGAATAGAAGATGAATAAATGAATGAAAGTACCCAATATAACCTCCCTCCACTGCATGAGTAGGCAGAGATAGATCAGATGTAAGTTTAACGCTTAAAACTTAACACATCAGCATGTTCCATCTCCACATCAAGAAGACATTTACATTTACGTCATTTGGCTTTGTAATGGTATTTTTGTTTGGCTTAGTAATTAATCTGCTGCATTGATCAGGAGCAACACATCTGTGATTTAACAATGATTTTCATTCAGAAATAAATTAATCTTAATATTAATAAAGAAAACTCTGTATAGCAGACTATAGCACATGCTTCAAAAAATCCATTTTGCGTTGTATTGGTTATTGTTTCTATATTTTGCTCTTAGAGTGCATTCCACTATATATAATCTTCTCTCTATCTTCTGTGTCATTAGTGAGATGCTTGCATGGGCCAGTGCTCAAATCCACTGTCAGTTCCATGCCAGCGAGAGCCGTGTGGCTTTGCCCACTCAGGGCACCAAGCAAGATGTGCAGGCAGAGAATGACACTGTGCTCATCCCCAGCAGAGGTGAGATTCACACCAAGCACTTCAAGTCAAAGGTTAATACAAGCTAATGCACTGCAACAAGGATGAACACACTGAAAGGAAGGCCTTTGTGTGAGTTTACAGCAGCTGCTACAGTACAGTGTATATTTGGCATGTATCTGGTACAATGTTGCACCGAAATGAAATGCAGCACCTAAGAAGATGTGCAAGACAAACTATAAATAGACCACTGTAGTGTATAATAAATATGTATAAAGGTAAAGGGGAGTGCAAGACAAAACATAAATTAAATTAAAGTAAATGATGTAGATTAAATTAAAGAAATGTGAACCAATGTTTTATGGTGACTGGCTGAAAAGATCAAGATTTAAAAATTGGTTGTTTATGTACAAGCCTCATTTCCCCTCTCATCAACCACTCAGCATTCAGCATCACCAGTATACTAATTACCGGCCTGATCATCTCTCATCATCTGCACCCGTTTCTCACTGGTTCATGCCTCAAGTTTGAAAATAAGAGATAAAAATGTCCCTCAGAAAGTCTGGAGAGCGATTCCTCAAAATTAGATTAAACAGAAGAAGATTTCAGATCTGCAGAAGATTTGGCTCTTTGGAAGCAAATTGTGAAGACTTTTGCACAGTACTATACATACATATCTATGTGTCATGTATGTCTTGAAGATCACACGTGATATAATATATCTAATTCCCTATTTAATAAAACCAAAAAATGCTGGTGAGAATTTTGGTTTCTCACTACCCCTTAGAAACGTTGCTTAGGTTTGGGCTTCATGAACTATTAGTATAAATAATTATTAGCTTCTCCAAGCTTAAAAAAATCAGTTTGAAATGAAAATTCTAATTTTAATCATGTTTTGGTAAACTATAACTAATACTGAGAGTACTTAAAGATATCATTAGTTTGTAGTCTACTACTGCACTAGAGCAAGGTTGTAAATGTAGGTGGTGTGTGAGTTGAACAAAGTGGAAGCTGAGTAATAAATGCATTTATAAAGTATCTCGCTATTTAACAAGGAAACCTATTAATTTTTTTTCTGATTGTGAAGTTATATTTATTTAATATTTATGGACGGAATCTCCAATGTCAGCAAAAATCATTGCATTTTCCACCACAGAGAAATCATCTCGATTAAGGAATTTGTCGTTTCTCAGTAACACAAGAAGCTGATTTATTTTATATATATATATATATATACTTTTTTTTTTTGTCCTATTAATTTTAACTGCAAAGTCATTTAAGGAAACTAGTTCAGAACATTCCCCTACAAATAATCATTGCAGGGTTGAGGTGAAAATAATGGCTGCAGTACTTGCCTACTTGTGTACGTAGAGTTTATGTAGCAGTGCTTGAAGGTCTTTATTTCTTGCATGGATTCATGTGATGAGGATTGGATTTGATTGAACCACCAGCATATTTTCCTGAAAACAATATTCCTTTTGTTTGTTAGAAGAGGTCCCAGACATTTTGGATTTAATTTAATAATGAAGCTCTTTACTTTCTTAGACATTTCTGATCCCATTATTGTAGGATCAGAATTCAGTGTGTGATGTAATCTGCTCCTGATATGTTCCACTTTGTTTTACAATCTTTGCTTTGTGTTCGCATTTGAGACATAATTTGTTTGTTTTTATTCCCCCCTGTGTTTCAATAGGAGAGCGAGGCCAGTGCATGCTTGACACTCCACCCAAGATCCTGTTCTGTGACCTGCGGCTAGACCCTGGAGAGAGCAAGACCTGTAGGTGGCTGATTCATTGGGATTTAAGTTAAAGACTAGTCAAATCTTTATAAGAAAAGTTCCACATATGTTACAGCTCTGAGTAAATAGTCATGAAATTGTCTATTTTATCTTTTATTTTTCTCTCCTAATTTCCCCTTCACACCTCTATTCTGATTTGTTTCAACGCCTCTCGGGTACAGACACTTACAGCGAGCTCGTCCCCACGGACGGCCCTCCTAGTTTCCGTGGTCAGGCAGTGAAATACGTATACAAGCTGACGATTGGTTGTCAGAGGGTCAACTCTCCAATCAAGCTCTTGCGTGTCCCATTCAGAGTGCTTGTACTGCATGGTAGGTTTCATATTTACTGGATAAATATTATAGCAGAGATCAACAGGAATATCATGAATGCTTTTCAACTTTTAGTTAATATGCAGTTCTACTGGGAAATTGGTGTTGTACTCCAAATCTTTTCTGGCTCTTGGTAAAAATAAATAAATAAATAAAAAATAAAAAACCGAAAGAAATACAGGAAACCCACTTCTCAGTTGCCAAAAACTGAGCCAAAATCACTGAATATACACCTTCATATTCATTTTACAGGGCAAAGCATAATACAGGCTATATTATTTATGTTCTATATTAATAAGGATTGCTGAAATATTTGTTTTAAATTTATACATCAAGATGAATAGTGTTCCTTTTCGTGAGTAATATCTGGAGTTGGTTATGTGTGCTTGTGTGTTTTAGGCATGCCCGAGCCCCCTTTCCTACAGGATGAGGAAGTGTCACCAACAAACCCCTTCCTGGAAGAGGAGGAGGGAGGAAGAAGAGACACAAGGCCCCTGGAGCGAGCACTAGACATGCTGATGATCACTACCTCACGCCGCTGTCCACGTCAGTCATTCATTTTTCTATATCATTATCCACATTCTTTTGTGCACGTTTTATTTTGGCAAAGCGTTTACACTGACTTTCTGCTCACTCCTTTATAGATCTGTTTAATATCACTAACATGCGAGGGAAGGTGGCCAAATTCTGTATCTTTAAGACTGTGTACAGACTAGGAGAGGACATCATTGGCACGTTTACTTTTTCCGAGGGAGATATCCCATGTCTACAGGTACAGAACACACAGAAACTTTTTGTTCTTTTTTTCTTTTTGAAATCTTGGATTTTGTTTGTTGTTGTCGTCCAGACACTGTTACTAACTGTTTGCATGTAAGGAAAGGAAGTGGTGGTGTTCAGAAAGAGTGTGGTATAAGTAATTACAGGAAATGAAAAAGGTCAAATTTATTCAAACACGCACCATCACTGTTTAAAGTTCTATTAAACTCAGATTAGCACAATTATGTGCAGATCTTGCTCAAGAACATTGTGGGTCCCCAAGAACCCCACAGATCCTGAAAGTTTGCATGGTTTGACCATGTCTTGACGCATGACACTCTATCCAAGGCCGTCATGTAGGGAACAGTTTAAAGAGGTTTTTTTAGACTGGAGACAGTTGAAGATTTTGGCCAACAGGCCAACTTGGTGACAGGCATCTGTTTCTTCGACACTTAGATCCCCAGACAACTTGATAACTCTAGGGACTGAGCTAAGATTAGCTGAGAGTAATTTGAGTGAGTTTCAACAAGTAACTGAAGTACAAATAAACATGCAATCAATTCAAGCTACATGTGCAAATCACTTAAATGCTTTCTTTCCCAGCTCAGCCAGTTAAACCTCTTTTCTTCAAATGTCATTACCTATACAATTACTAATCACATTTCTTTAGGAACACTAATCCAGCTCATATAGCTTAATAAAATGTCTTTTTTGCTACACTTTTGTTTTCTCAAAGCTTCAAATTCTTGCAGACAAATTCTACATTTTTCACACGAGCTAAATCACTTTCCTCCCACAGAATCAAACCATGCTTCTAGACCTGTACACCGAACCATGTGTCTTAATTGAATTTAATGAGGACGATCCTAACTTGATGAGTAAGGGTTGCATGAATCCTCACGCTTGTGTATAAGTTTGTGCTCAACTCTGTTTGTGTCTGTATGTTGCATGCTCTCAGTACTCAGTGAGTCTGCAGAGCGAGGAGCAGGTCCATGAGCAGTACCAGAGGCGACCGGGTCAGGCAGTCAGTGTCACAAGTCATGGCCGGCACCTGGAGTCCTGCCTCCACACAGCCTCCAGCCACTTCTCTTTGCCTGTTCCTCTCATCGTTACACCTGGATTCAGCACTGATATCGGTTAGAACAGCTTCTCCCTTATTGGTCATCAGCAATTTTAACACACTGTATTCTTACAATAAGTAAAGAACTGAACACTACAACAGAGCTTGTAGATGTATGGAGAGAAATATAGTCATTGCTCAACACAAGTGTCTCATTCTGTAGCAGAGAGTTTCAGAGTCTGGTCTGATTTAGTCAAGAGACAATATGCCTCATTTATTAAAGTTTAAAGATTATTGCTCAAGAGCTTTGCATAATTACATATTTATTCTCCAATTAATTTTCATAACACACCTTATTCATCACCTATTCCAAATCTTCTGGTCCTTTATAAAGAGATATTTAATCTATCCTGGTTAAATATAACCCTTGTTTAAATGTTATACTTTTAAATATTTTTAGGCATCGTAGATTAAGCAGTTTATGCCTTACTACCATTAAATTGCTGTTTTTTTTCCTGACACGTCTGCTCATGTCCCTCATTTAAGTATCCCTAAGATGGCGTCTACACTTTGAATTCGTCACAGCAAGAGAGCCAGTGGAGCTGCCTACTGTCCTTCAGAACCAATCAGAAGTCACCGTATGGACCGGGGCAGAGCAGGTGGACGTGGACACCTTTAGCTGGGACCTGCCAATCAAAGTGCTTCCCACCAATCCGGCACTGGCTTCATATGTTTCACAGTTCACTGGGACAAATAGTATCAGTATCTGATGTGTGTGCTGCGTTCGTGTGTGTTGAAATTTCCAGATCAAAAAAACAGCATCATCATCATGTTTTTGGTCTTTTATGGGTTTTTTTTTTTTTTTTTTTTTAATCTTGTGTATGTATGTGGACCTGATTTTAACATTTCATGGGACCTTATTCATATTTATTATATTCCTGGTGAGTTAATGTATCTGATTTTACATGAACTCTCCACTACGGAGTTGCTCTATTTTTATATATATATGCATACACAAACGCTTTCCTGTTCAGTGTGTAATATCTCTGCTTGTAACAAGCTGACTGATTACGTATTACAGTTATTAACAGTGTTTTGAACTCTTGGCAAATAAAGAGTGGAACCATAGAGACATGTATTTAGTTATTCTCCCCATCACCATTAACAGACAAGGGTTTACTTTAATATTATTTTATTTAGGTAAATATGAAATGGTACTCGTGAAATTAAAATGTAATACATGTATAAGTCAAAGTGCAAAGCTGGATATTTACAAGAGTGCATTCAGTAATATTAAAGTATTATGACCATGCTATGTGAGTAGATAATTAATTAAATCGGTGACATTAAGGACAAGTACGTACCGCTTCAAACTATATGTGCTGATTGAGGATTAGAATTTTTAGATAATTTTTACCTTCATTGGCAGTCATTTGGAATTATTACCAGATCTGTGCTCTGGAGTGTTTATTCATCACTGCATATATAGTTGTAAAACCAGTACAGTAAACGCACGCTGATCAAGAGCAGCACATAACCAACCTAAATGTAACTTTAAGGGGGGTAAAAAGCACATATTTATGATGTCGTTATTACAGATCCTACAGGTGAAGCACGATGACAGCTCAGGCAGACAGGCACGGTGCAGGTTTGGCCGATGGATCGACTGCTTTGTTGTCTTGTTAACCTTATAGTTGCATGTTCATTTCTCCATGGCTGGGATCCACACTGTTCCCCTCTCCCGGAATGCAGGGCAGACGCGGGTCAGAGCTCAGCACCAGGCTCACCTTGCAGGTTACAGATTCAACTCGTACCTGGCACCAAGGCGGGAAGTCCACTGGCTGCTGCACACTGAGAATCAAAAAAGATCTAATGTTATTTCAATTTATCAGATTGCAATTTATCACTCAGTTAGACTTGGGTTTTAAATTAGTATTAAGACTGAAAAAAGTCACTGACGTTTCACAACAGCCCACGCCGAAAGGGTGCAGACAGGTGCACTGAATGCACCCCTTCTCCATCCAGGTCTGACCCAATGAGTATTTTCTTCCCTCATACTCGCACAGAGCTGTAGGGGGAAAGAGAAACAGGCTTTAAGCTTCTAAAAAGTTGCATAAACTTAATTTATGCAACTAATTAATACACAAGATACTGTATCAACTGATTGTCATAAAGCTGCAGTATGTACAGGTATTTCTATGTCACATCTCTTGATTGCACTTGAGTTTGATCTGAGTTCTAAAAAGCTTATCTCACCTTGAGAGTTGAAGTGGCATTCGGTTGGAGCTGCGGCGCAAGTCATCCACAGCGAAACGCCAATCAGGATCATCATCCACTGTCCTGCCATCTCTTCTCCTTGTGTCACTTGTCTGAATCACTCTCTGTTTTGGTACCTCCATTTATACCCCCCACACTTCTGTGAGCTCGAGGTACAGCTGAGGTGGGAGGGGGAACCCTTGGCATGTTTTTTGGAGAGAGGGGAAAAGGCTGCGGTTTGGCACATTCTTTTTCTCCAGAGATTTGCCATTCTCCGCTCCACTGGGCATGACCTTGAAAAACAAAATACTGACATAAAATGACTAAGAGCGAGGAATGGAGGGTGAGGTGAGAGCAAGAGTAGAGGTGAGCAAGGAGGCAGAGAGGGAAAAAAAAAAATCACAGTCATTGACTACCCTGCTTATGCACATCTTACACCATTACATCAACATTACTGATGAGTTAACACCTAATATAATCATCACCAGGCTGGTCGAAGCGCGATGATTCAGTATCTCTATACGGTGCTCCTGAGGGTGGTCAACTACACGTCGAAAACATCAGTGGACAGATGCTACTGTTCTCTGAGGAACAAGTTCACCCGGTGGTTACTAGGTAGTCCTCAAACATACAAACAGACAGGGCTTAACGTCATGGCCGGTGGATGCACTGACCCTCACAGGCTTCCCCAGACTTAGCTCATACTGATGTCATAGACATGTCTCTGTTTTGTAAGCTTGCATGGGCCTGGTCCAGCTGAGGCTTCAGTGGTTGTTTGGAAGAAGGAAACCCATAAAGATGGAATCAGACTTTTATTGCACCTCAGCTGCAGGTGGGTGTCTGCGTGTGTGTCTGCATACGTATGTGCAAGAAAAATGTTTGCATATAATTTGTTATATTGTATTTTAGGTATTAATTGAGGTATTGCATGTCAATATAAAGAACCTGCTAAAGATGTTAAGCTACAAGTTAAATGCAACAGAATGTATGTAGCAATGTATTCTGATCAATTAGCTGTCTGTTTGTGTGTGATGAGAAGGATTGCCTACGATGCAAGGAAGGTAATGCTCTTTGAGCCAGAACCAAACATTACATACTTACCCTAACATTAGCTCATCTTTCATCCCTTTTACAGAATTGCAATAAGAGAAATGAGCTTTTTAAATGACCCTAGGGCCCCATAACTCTCTGTTTGGAGCATTTGTGCCTCTGTTACTCCATGGTAGTTGAAGGTGTTGAAAAGTGTGTTGTGTCATGCTTGTGGTGCTGCTGCTCAATGGTTGAGACACGCGCCACAGTCCGGACAGAGTGACTCACCGTTGCCTATCTGCATCTCTGAGGAACTCAAACGCACGTAGTAACTACTTGACCTGCACATTAAATACTTGTTTTTTAAGGAATATAATAAATTTTCAGACCATTAAGACTAACGAAGCGTTTCAGTGAACATAATTGCGTAATTCATAAGTGCGTAATTCAGAGCCAGGTTGATCTGGCCTTGATGTATCAGATTGATTGTTACACTAAGAAATATTTGCATTTCAACATAGGCCAAAAATCTTTTACAACCCCATAAATTTAACATCTGCCAATATCTATTGAGAAAGGCGTTTGCAGAAAACCTAGTCTGCAGAAGATCGTGCGTGCAAGTCCCCGTTCTTATAGCCCTGGAACAAAGTGTCCACTCTCTACAATTTTCATCTCAAAGGAAGATTCTGGTGTGTCTGTTGTTCTACATTGAGCATGTTTCCTTCTGGTTATTATATAGTTGGACTCGGGAAGATTTTATACTATTATGGAAGGTTAGTGCCTTCATGTTGTATCAGGTATACACCAGTTCATTCTGACTAAAGTAACCTGATTGCTCAAGTGGCATTCCAGAAGTGCTGATATAAAGCATAGCAGCACTGGGACGTTTAACAATATGTATCACTTGTATCATTGTAGCAAGTGTATAAGTAGGTTGATACAGTCCACAGTACTGGAAAGAGGGGAGAGCAGCTGCCTAACAAAAACCCACATTCAAAACCAGTCACAGAAGCACTTTCTTATACTGTTGTCATCTTAAACAATGTTCTTCTGTTCACGGCTAACGTGAGCTTCAAAGCTAACTCACATCTATCACAAGGCTGAAGCCCAAATTCCTCCCTAACTCCTGGTCGAAGGCACTACTTGATGTGTGAAACAAGTGATTGTACATAGTGCACTAGCTTTCCATTTAACACTATTTTGGATTTAACATTAGAACCCAGAAGTTAGTTCATATTCTAAAGCGGAATAAATGAAAATATATAGAGTAAATCACGTAGGTTTCTCATGACTGTCCAACACCTCCACATTCTGCACACCTTTTGGCTACATAGTACAGGAAGAAGTTAAACCCACTTCCATGCCTGTTAATTACACTAACTGTCACTTGCCCGCTCCGCCAGTTGCAGTTAGTTAGATCCACCAGTCGTTGGCAGAGCAAAATAACTGGTTAAATAAAGAAACAAATAATAATCTGTTGATAATAAATGGTGTTTGTAGAACTGTTGTAAAAAAGCAATATCACAAAATATTACTAATATTCAGCAGAACAGCACACCCTCTTTTGTGATATTGCTTCAGCAACTCATGTCGTGCCTCAAGGCTCTATACTAAGCACTTTTTTGTTCTCACTTCACACTGCATTATTGAAAACTTTCCTCCTTTTGTCCTACAGATATGTCAGGTTAGATAATAAAAAAAAAACACCTGTCCAACATAAATAATCGGAAACAAAGCCTTAGGAAGTGCTTCAGTTTAGATGTGTGCAGTGGGACTGGGATTGGACGGGCAAGAATGGCAAGCAGTCAGATGAAGGATGGAAATGTTGGAGAATCACAACTTAGCTAGTTATTATTACAATCAATTTAATAAAAGTCTAACTCACTTATAAATTGCTTTGGATAAAACTGCCTCGTGTAAAGTTTAACTTGGTCAAATTTGTTATATGCAACTAACATCTTATCAACCTAATAAATCAAATAAATCCAAGCTGTATAATATTCTTTCTTTTTTTTCTCTGAATATCTAACCACTGAATATTAGTGCTTACTTCCAGCTTCACTTGACCCTGTAGTATTTATGACTTGTCCAGTGGCTGGAAAGCCTGACCACCCACTTCCCCTCAGCATGAAACCAAGGAATGTAGTTTTGCGTAAAGGAGAAAGGACATAGCCTCTGCTGTGAGTGTGTGGAACACACAGTGGGAGAGCAACGGGGCTCGTCCTCTTAAATGGCTCTTTAATACTGAGTGGAGCATGTAATGGACTGAGGTGTTGGGCTGGTATGAAGGCTGACTCATTCACCACATTATGTACATAACTGCTTGCCAAGCCACATTGAGGAAAAGTTCAACAGTTGCATTTTAGTCAGCAGGCTGAAATCAGGCTGGTTATAAATTTAAATTTAATAAAAGAACACTAGGTTTCTTTGCTGGTCTTATTGGCTCAGCCTTTAGTCCTCAATGGAAGGCAAGAAAGTGCTTAATAATTATAATTGTGGTGGTGGCGGCAGTGATGATGATGATGATGATGATGATGATGATAATGATTAAACCATATTTACACCCAGTGTTTTCATTACCTGGGTAACATCACAAAAGATATCTACACCAATGTCTGAGAACATTTGTTTAACATTACCACATTCTAATGTAATTACTAAATATTAATTTATCTGTTAATATGAATTCAATTTTAATTCAATCCAATCAAATAGTTTTCAGTTTGCTATGTTACAGCGCACTTGGATCTATCGACCAGGAGCATTTTGAAACATACACCAGGAGCGAGTGACGTTTTTTTGGGACAGAATAACTGTATAACATTCATGTTTAACAGAGTCTTTGCACAGACCCAACTTTAAAGCACAGTCCACTCATTTTTAAAAGGGTTGAGACTACAAAAGCGTAAAGTTCACCTTCTTTATCAATTCCACACCCAATTTCAAGTAAGTAGTTGTCCTGTTGAAACACTCGATTTTGTCCAATTTTCAACCATCTTGCTGATATTTATTCCTGAAAATATCTCAGGTAGTCTTTCTCCTTTTTCATTATTCCATCCATTTGTGCAATGTACCAGTTCAACTGCATGTTTCACATCTGAAATGCTGGCCTCCCAGGAACTCCTTTACAGTAATGGCCCAACCATGTGGAAATGGCTTGGAATGGCTTGGAATGAGGTCAGGTACCGTATGGTACGTGGGATGTGGTGATAACACCCAGCCAAGTGCAAGTGGTGTTGGTGAATGATTGTGTGTACAGTTCCCACAGACAGATGTATCTCTTCTGCAAGTTGGCAACAAATTATCTGTTGACTTTCGAGGATCAGGCGTTCCACTCACTGAATGTTAACGGGAAAGACTGTAGTGGGATAGAAGCCACCTTGGACGAAATCACCATTCACAGATGTACGGCATTCTTTAAAATGTTTGCACCAATAAAAATGTTTTGCCGCGACTAAGAGTCTCATCACTGTACTGTGCTTTACATCTTCTCTTAATGTCAATCTGTTTTTCACCTTCATTCACAAGGAATTTCACTCACTCATCTTCTATACCGCTTTATCCTGTATTCAGGGTCATGGGGACCTGGAGCCTATCCCAGAAGGCTTAGGGCACGAGGCAGGGTACACGCTGGACAGGATGCCAATTCATCGCAGTGCACACACACACTCACACACACACTACGGGCAATTTGGGAACGCCAATTAGCCTAACCTGCATATCTTTGGACTGATGGAGGAAACCGGAGTACCCGGAGGAAACCCACCAATAATTGTATAATTATTTTACCCTAAGTTTTTTTTTTTATAATAATAAAAACATTAAAAGCCCAACATCATGATAAGCGCACTTTTGTAAACTTTTGACCACAAGTGTATTTTACTAACTTTTGTCAGAACAATATGATGTATTCATAAAGTGTGTAATGTTAAATGAAAGTACAAATAAATTACTAATTACTAATAGGGTGATTCTGAAGGCAGTTGGTTTCACTGGATGTTAGTTAGGGGTATCAGTGTAAAGCGAGCTGAATACAAATGCGCAATTACAAAAATACAAAATTTGTAGTTTAATTTCATTTGACACACTTTTCAGATTGTTTTTTGTAAAAACATTTTGAAAAACAATTATAATTTTCCTTCCACTTTACAATTATCTTCCACTTTGTGTTGGTCAATCTATGACAAAATGTGGAAAAGTTCAAGTGGTATGAATACTTTTGCAAGCCACTGTACATGATGCCCTAAGAGGCCGTTCAACATGGCGCCTGTTCAAATCAGACATTAGAAGTATCTGGACTGTTCTGTATGATGTGCCGACAATGGCAGCAATGTTGTGGATTGTTTTCTGCTGATCATCATGCACAAGTTGCTGAATGGTTTCGACATTTTCTGTGGTTCAGCTCATTGAAGGTCTCTTGTCATATTCCAGTGATGTTCTTCCGCTCCTGAAGTGCTGTAAACTTGCAGAATCATGTGAAACATCTCTGTGGCTGATTTGCCAAGTTTTACACAGAATTTCAAAGAAATAGCAGACGTGGTAATGGATGTTGTCAGAATAGCACCAGTTGCACAGCTCCCGACGTAAACAGGATGATGTCTTTTAGCACACTTATGAAGGCCGTTGTCCCCTGTGACTGTGCGTGCATCTATTGGTGAGTTACAAGGTAGTCTCTAAACTTATCGATATCACTTCATATACAGTATATACTGTGTATAGAGGGACCCCAAAACTGAAACATGAAAAATATATACGCTCCGCTTCTGATGGGGTCACTGCTGTCAAAATTCAATTGGAGTTTTAAAAAAGGGCATAGATAACAACTGTTGAAGTGTGTCTACATTTTTGGGCTACATGGTAAATAAATAAATAAATAATAGGAATACTTTATAGTTTAAACTAGGACTTATTAGAGTGTATATTCGTTTATATACAATTCAAATTAAATATGAGAATATGGGCTGAGTATACAATGCAAATTAGTATCCCAAATATAATTAAATAAAAGTTGTGTAAAATAATATATTAAACACAACAAACAACGCATATGGAATGACTTCATTAAATGACAAGTGGTCACTGTACTATTACTGGAATACTACTATTACTAGATACATTTGTCCTATTTTGCTTTCCGTCCATAGATCAAACCAGGAAGCGACTCGGGCTGTGCAGACTAAAGTAATGGTTTCTGAACAGCAGGATTGTGTGTTTAACCACCGCTCGGATGGAGAGATTGCCATCGATTGCTTTTGCCTGCTGTAGGATTTTGTTGTGTTTTCTTCGGAAAGCGCACTATGGATAGACTGATACTCACTAGGACTCAGTCACTGCAGTGATTAGTCGTTTTTAAAGCAGTTGCCACACAAATCAGTTACCAGCAGTTGCGGATGCATGTTTAATAAACAGTGTGGGACATTGCAGGAATAAACAGAGCAGGCTGCGGTGCTGAGCTGGAACTCCCTCAGTGCAAGGGGGCTTTCTCTGGCCTGCTGCTCTGTTACATCTCTCTCTCTCTCTCTCTCTCTCAGCTCACCGAACAGTATTATGTGTCTTGTTTAATGGTTGTAGAAGTGGCTGGAGATGGACACGGACAAGTTTAACTATGTTTACAGCTGCGACCTGGACATAAATGTCCAACTGAAAATGTGAGTACTTCTTTAAAAAAAAAAAAAAAAAAAAAAAGCTGAGATGAACCCTAACTAACATGTTAGTTAAATAAGTCACCATTAGCATGGGTTATAATAGACCAGGTCTGTTCATTAAACAAACAACTAACAAAGACTGCACAACGAGATGCTTTGTTGTAGATAGTTAACAGATATTAGTGAATATTTTACATCCCCCCTATATTTCCTGTGATGCTTAATTTATGGTCTTAATAATACGCGTTAATGGTGTAAATAAATGATTAGGAGAAATGAGTTCTGTAGCTCTTTAGCCGTGTTGTTGCTGTGGTTGGAGCATGACAGCGCACGTGACTCAGCTGAACAAACGCACTGACGTCATTCCCGTCCGGACCAACTGTCGCCCCGCGTGCAGCGATCAGCCCGCGATCAGGGCCGTAAAAAAAGACGACCATGATGAATGACGTCATCCGGAAAACCGCGTTACGCGTTTTCAGTGCGTTAGTGAAATCCCGAGGCGCCTGTAATTAATCACTCACACGGTATTTATTGCTCATGAGCGGGTGTTAAACCCCAGGATGTTAGAAAGGAACATTACATCTATAAACATTTATAGGTGGGCAGATAACACGGATCTCCCCCTGTCCCCTTACATCCCAGTCCACCACAGGGACCCCAAAGACTCATTGAGCTAGATATGACTGTAGTGGGCTTAGCCTTCACGCAAATCATTTTCAGTATCTGGACCTCAACGAGACTTTTGAATTTCTGGATTTTCTTCTGGGCTTTTTTGCATTTAGATAGATTGATCCATCCATCTAGGAACCTCTGTAGTTCAACCAGGGTGTTTGGTGGCCAGTGGTGACTATTGGTATTATTCCCATTTTAGTCCCCGTTGTAGGACCTCTGGTCAACATTCACACATGCATTCACACACTACAGGCAGTTAGAGAACGCCAATTAGCCCAATCTGCTTGTCTTTAGATTGTGGGAGGAAACTGGAGCACCCAGAGCGAACCCAAGCACGGGGAGAACAGGGAGACCATGCAAACTCCATGCACACAGTGCATGGACGTGCAAGGCTACAGTGTTAAGCACTAAGTCACTGTGCCACCAGATAGATAGATTGATAGTAAGTAAAATAGGGGAAATTTGTTTCAATTACGTATCACAGTTCTTTCATGTGGCAATTAATGTATATAAATACAGAACAGAATGTTATGTCCCTATTTATAGTGATGTCAGAAGGAGATCTCTCACATCCCTCTGACACAAAGCAGAGTTACTGTAAAGACTAATTGCAGTCAGCAGGGAAGACTTCCTGTAGTGTTCTTCGTTGCAGCAGAGATGAAGCATTCTGTTGTTAAAAGCATTCCGCTCACACCCCAGTTTCACAAATTCTTAAAGTTCATCCACTTATTTGTACTTATTTGTACAGATTCTTTTGTACAGTGGATTAATGGTGCAATTTAATATATTGCTTCCTATATGTGTGTGTATCTAACTTTTACATAGAATACAGTAAATATGTTGATTAATTGTTTTTTCATTTAATTTAATTGACAAATTATTTAATGAATACTTTTTTTTTTTTTTACTTAAGTACTTTTACCTTTCTTCAATTATCGGGGTTAAATCTTTTCAGTTTACTTGCGGTCATGTGAGTTTTTAATCCCTTCTTAGCCTCATTAAGTGTGAGAACACCTTCCATTTTTATCTGGATATAATAGAAATAGTGTTCAAACACATAATCCGCTGCAAAGCGCCTACGTGTGTGGTGCACTTCCGACTCGCATGAACAGATCCGCGGATCATCATTATTTCAGCTGGACCAAAAACACAGGTTTCACATATGAGCAAAAGTGAAAAACTCTGGTCTGGGGAAAAAAAGGTATGAATGTTAAAACTAAGCTAAAAGCATGATTTTTTTTGTATCTTTTACAGAGGAAGTCTAGAAGGCAAGCGGGAACAGAAAAGCTACAAAGCTCTGCTTGAAGACCCGATGCTGAGGTTCTCTGGGCTTTACCAGGAGAACTGCTCAGACCTGTATGTTACCTGCCAGGTGTTTGCAGAGGGGAAGCCACTAGCGCTGCCTGTTCGAACATCCTATAAAGCTTTCAGTACCCGCTGGAAGTAAGTACCTCTGAGTATAATGAAAGTTAAAGGAGGTCATGTATATCTTCAGGCCAGTTTTCCTACTTTAACACACAGTCAAGTTTTCAGTGTGATTTACTGACAGAAGACCATTTTACAGGAATAATTTGTTTAATTTTTTAGTCATCCAGTGTTTTGGAGATGAATCATACTTGCAATAATAACAGTGTGATAATAAAAAATACCCTCACTACTGAAACCATTTTGTTTTTTAAAAAAAGTGGCAAACTCATGAAACTAGTCATCGCTTATTTTGCAATATTGTAAATCAATTTCTAGGATTATTTATAGCATTATGAATGATAAACTGCAGATTTCATGAGAACATGTGCTGTTTGTTTGTAGCTGGAACGAGTGGTTGAGGTTGCCAGTGAAGTATCCTGACCTGCCACAGAATGCTCAGGTAGCTCTGACTGTGTGGGATGTTTATGGGCCAGGACGTGCCACTCCTGTAGGGGGCACCACAGTCACCCTCTTTGGAAAATACGGGTGAGGGTCTCTTGATTTGTCCTAATAGATCTGTTCAAGGAATTCTACCTTTCTCTGTGTGTGTGTGTGTGTGTGTGTGTGTGTGTGTGTGTGTGTG
>JAOVVA010000044.1:4999640-5015068 GCA_028565275.1 Leiocassis micropogon
TTTGTTATTTTGTTTTCGGATTTGTTAATTTGGTTTTGAATTTGTTAATTTGGTTTTGAATTTGTTAATTTGTTTTCCCTTTTGTTAATTGAAAAAATGCCACCGTAAATGTGCGACATGCGGTCTAAGCACTGACCAGCTGATCTCCTGCTTCTGCAACCTCTAAAGCGATGCTGTCAGCACTCATGCATCTGTGTGTCAGGTGCAGAAGCCACACACAGTATGAGGACTCAACTTCTTTGATCCACCCTTGCAAGGCCTGTTCTTGGAAAGAACACTGTATGACCCTGGCCACTGTACTGTAACTCAGTTTTATGGTGTTACTGATCTTCTTGTAGCCTAACCCATCTTTGTGGAGAGTAACAATTCTATTTCTCATATCCTCTGAGAGCTCATTGCCATGAGGTGCCATGTTGGTTATCTAGTGGTCAGTATGAGTGAATTGTACTTAAAGCACAAAATTTTAAATGAATAAATTAGTATTGTCCTATCAAGCTGACACACATACACACGCTTGAACATGATGAAAGGGAAATGTGACCTTGCATGGTTAAATATGTACAGCTGTTATCATTAAGGGTGTACTTACTTTTGTTGCCAGCTATTTTGACAGTAATGGCTGTTATGTTATTTTCGGAGGACAGTAAATCCATATTGTTATACAAGCTGCATATTGACTCCTCTAAAATATATCCATGTTTCATTTCTATAGTATTGCCCTCTGAGAAAGTATACAATAATGATTGCTGAAATTAGAGGGGTGTACTCACTTTTGTGAGATACTGTATATCTTTAAGCGTGTTTTAGAAAGATTTAAATAATGACTCCTCAGAGTCATTGGATTTTTGTTTCTGTAATCCCCAAATCCATGTTCTTATTGTTTTAATAAACTACCTTCAGGTGCCTTGTAGGCCTCTAGAGACAAGTACATGCTGAGACAAGCGCAGCCTGCGGCACCCTGCTCAGATCCATGCCGTTAGGGTTTATTATGTTTTGTATTTAAATGGTTGGCATGTGTAATTAGTGACAAAATCCCAAAAAATATTTTGTTCTTGTAAAATATAATTAAACATGCTAATCATTTCTGATAGACTAATAATTCTTTAGACATTGTTTACAGTTTAACTCTTCTTTTCTCCACAGCTGCTCAGGAAGGAGAATTTGGACCTAAAGCTGATGCCATACAAAGTACTGGCCACCAGCACTAAACATGGTCAGTGCTAACACACACGCAGCTACAGATCCTGAACTAAAGACCCCGATGTTCCTCTCGTTCATTCTTACACTCGCTGTGTTTGTGTTTTTAGGTTTTATGCAGTTTGTGCAATCGGTTCCTGTGGCAGAAGTTCTGGCGACTGAAGGCAATATTCAGGTTGGACACTCAGACACACCATGACTCATTCAGTGCAGTTTGTTATTGGCCAGTGGCAGTTTTAGCTGTTTTGGCTCCACAGCACATTGGATTAGAAATGAAACAAGAAGCATGAGGTTTCATTTACTGACAACAAGATTGATGTTAAATTCCCTCCAAAACATCAGGAACTGAAAACTGGTGCATTGCAGGGGAGAATGTGATTTAAGATCGTTAATTTGTTCAAGTGTTTATCCTGAAATGTTGACGTTAAATATGGTTTATCCAATGGATATGCCCTACTACAGCCCTACTATAGCCTGTCAAACTACTAAAGTGTCCTGAAGAGTTTTATTTGTGTTTTAAGGACAAAAACAAGTCGGTACTGCTAAACTGTCACTCGATGGTTAGGTGAAGATCTCAAATTTCACATGAAACTTCATCTTTCACATTTAAAGAGGAATCAGACAAGTTAATTCCATGGAATGTCTGTATGTAGAAGTTAAGCTCATGATCGTTATATAGTGTGAAAAATGTCCGAAACCAATGGGAATATGTTGGACCAAATCCACAAAAGCATTAAAGAATCTGAACAAATGTGTCATAAGAGTGATCATATATTGTGTATGGTGTAAGTAATAAATACAAAATTAGGTTTGTGCGGTTGGGTAGTTGGACACACTAAGTTGAGCTCCAAGCAGGGTTTCCTTCAGTGCAACATCCACTACCAAGTCTAGTCCATTCAGACAAATGACCCTGCTGTGACCTTGACGATTTTTGCATAATCTCCCAATATTTCCCAATTCATTTACTGGTTACAGTCATTATTCTTCATAACTGCTCTGAACAATTCAACTACTCGTTCTTGAGAAATCACACTAATGAGAACTTCAGAAGGGCAGACGGCAACGTTTCCTCAATCATTAACAACAAATATAACAAAGAATTATACACCAAACTCCCTCCCATAATTATCATCACTAACATTAACATCACAAAACATTAACACATTAACAGTAATTATCAATTCTATGCCAGTAAACTGGCGATGGGATTATGGGCATCCATGCCCACGGGGACCTTGTCTGGTCCGATTCGACAGAAAAGCCAATGCAGCACCAAAACCAATCCTGGCTATGATAGAAAGGCACCGGAACACCCAGGGCACCACAGCTCACTGTGCACGGGGCCCAGCAGGCAAAGAACACAAGGTCCCTGAACTGGCCTCCAGACTCCCCAGACCCCATCGAGCACCAAGGGGATGTGCCACTCCACAGAGTTAGTCTGATCCACAGAGGTGGCACACCACAACTTACAGCCCCCAAAGGATCTGCAGCCAATGTCCTGGTGCCAGACACCACAGCAAGATACTGGGCATCATTATTTTGCATTGGCTGATCAGTGTATCATATTCACAGACCACACTGAATGTATAATTAGAAGTTGAGTACAAGTTTGTGAAAAATATAAATGATAAACATTAACCAGAGAAGTTAATCAGCTGACCTTTGACCTGTTCTTGCAGAGTTTCTTTAGGAAACATGCCCCTAGTGAAAAAGGACCTTATGGCATCAGCGCTGAGGTGATGGACACCTACGTGAAGAGCTGTGGTGAGACATGTATAGTGAAAAAGAGTGTGAAGATCTGCTTATCATAATGCTGTACAGCTGTTGTGTGTGTGAGTGTATGTGTGTGTGTGTGGCCTGCAAAGGTACTTTTTATGTATTATGTGTGTATGTCATAGCTGGCTACTGCGTCATCACCTATATCCTCGGAGTTGGGGACAGGCACCTGGACAACCTGCTTCTCACTAAGACTGGTAGAGTTCTGCATTTCATCTCATCTTATTTCATTTATCACTTTAATCCTTAAATGAAATATCAGGCTGTATGTAAGAGAGAGCGTGTCCTTGCCATGGCTGAATCTCTCTTTTCCGCCTTAGGGAAGTTGTTCCATATTGATTTTGGCTACATTCTGGGGCGGGACCCCAAACCGCTGCCTCCTCCGATGAAGCTGAGTAAGGAGATGGTAGAGGGTATGGGGGGCATGCAGAGCGAACAGTACCAGGAGCTGAGGAAACATTGTTACACAGCCTTCCTGCACCTGCGCAGGTAACACAATCACACAATGGACTTCCCAGACGTTCCGCATTAGTTCGGTGCACTACAGAGATGCCAACATCTACCTACAGTACAGTTCAACCATAGCATTTCTTTCAGATGATTATGATACCTTAAAATGGGGAAGAGAAAAAGAGACACATGCACACTCCAACTATTTATGATTGTGGATGACGATGGTTAACAAGTTCTACAAATAAATATTTTACCCAGAGAAGGTTTAGAAAGTGTAAACTGTGTCGTGTAAGTGTGAGTGACAAGGTGTCCTAAAATGATTTATTCTTACTTGTAGGTTAACTGTGATTCTCTCCAGGGTAGAGCTTGATCCAGTGTTATACAAATATAGGCTCTGTGTTTCTAGTTGTGTATTATAATATTTTAAGCGACAATTACAACTAGTGTTAGTGTTGTTATTATAATGGTAGTGTTGTGATAAAGGCTCAGAGATGGAGTACTGATAATGAAGAAATGTGATTAAGTAGGGTTAGGGCAGGGGTCGGCATCCCGCGGCTCCGCTTAAAATATACGTCCAGCGCTGCATGATAAAAGGACGACGGCAGACGGACATAGACAGCGTTTTTAGTTTGCTGCAGGTGACAATATAAGTTTGACTTTTTATTTCATAAATACGAGAAGGCGTATTCATAAATCCAAATGGCTCTTTGTGTGTTTACTGTTGCCGACCTCTGGGTTAGGGTAAGGCACAGTCAGAGAGTCAGAAAGCATGATAGTAATCAGCCGCCCATTCGGTGCTCTTTATTAGATGTAGTGTGGGTTCTGTTCAGGATCTTAGATTGTATTATCTGAAGTTCTTAGTTTCTAGTCAAAGTGGCATTGCCGTTTTTTTTTTTTGCTAATTATTCTCGTGTTTTATAACGTTTACATTACCAGCCGGAAGTGACTCAAATCCGTTTAATGTTAAACAAATCTCTCTGAACACACAAATCTAATGATCTTTTGGTTGTTGTCATAGATTGGATATACAGTATATTTGATACATGGTCAGGGCGACTTGAATAAGAACAGGCAGCTTTGAAGTTATAGACGTGTAGGGCGCTCTCTGACATCACCAGTCAGCCAGCAGCGCAGGGATTTCATGGCAGTTCTAAGAATAGATGCGAAAACGGCCAAAGCGAGGCATCTGGCTTTCTACTTTCTCCTGGATCTCAAGAAATACAGCCGAGTAACTGCTTGCTGTCCTTCAGAGCAAAATCCCAAGCTTATTTTGACTAAAATCGCATCCAGCGTTTGAAATGAATGGATAGTTGTACAAATATAACGTATTTTACCCCAGATGGCGTGTGTAAAGATATATCAGTAAGCACTAGTGTTGT
Source organism: Leiocassis micropogon (assembly GCA_028565275.1). NCBI lineage: Eukaryota > Metazoa > Chordata > Actinopteri > Siluriformes > Bagridae > Leiocassis > Leiocassis micropogon. Next base: position 5,004,446 of record JAOVVA010000044.1, read on the forward strand.
TTCAGAGGTGTCCACATTAGAGTCAGATAAAAGTCATTTGTAATTGAAACGTGGCTTGTAAAGCTGATGTATCCTTACTGTATATTTGCGGCCCATTTCTAAAAAAGAAGTGATGTTGTGATGTCTTTAGCCATTATAAAAATACTTTCAGTTTTGACCAAGCATCTAGAGGACTACTAAAGTTTAAAATATGATTTTTTAAAACAGGGATGGTACAGTGGTGGTGTGGGTAGCACTGTGGCCTCGCTCCTCCAGGGTCGAGGGTTCGACTCCCGCCTCGGGTCTGTGCGTGGCATGTTCTGTCCGTGCTTGATACTGGGAACTTTTAAATTCTAAGTGAACTTTGCAATGTGAGATCATAAGCAAGAAAAAAAACAAGAGGTTGGTACTGTGGTGTGTCTGCTGTGTAGAAGCCTCAGCGCTGCTTATGAAGATGTAGTGGTCAACCTGGACTTTTTCCCATGCTGATGTTACACTGTCATTTGTGGCATATTTGAAAAAAACAACTGCAGATGCTAGGGGTATTTTTGTGGTTTTCTCTATCTGCTAGAATTTACTCATTAGCAATTCTGGCGTATTCAAAAATGAACACCATGTCTACACAACAGACAGAAAATATTAATAACATATATTATATACAGTTTTTTTTTATCTTAGCCTATGTAAAGCAAGTTATTGAACTGGGATTCTTTCTTAATTAAATGTCGGCCTACAAAATCTGTGTCCTAATGCGAACTATTCTTCAATGCTTACATTGTGTCTCTCTCTTTATTAGATACTCAAACCTCATATTAAACTTGTTCTCCCTCATGGTGGACGCCAATATTCCTGACATCGCACTTGAGCCCGATAAGACAGTTAAAAAGGTGTGTTTATTTCCATTTCAATCTCTTGAAATCTCATTTTATTAACTATGTTGAAGACTTTTGTTCAAAAAAAGACGACTTGGTGTGTTTTCAGGTGCAGGATAAGTTCAGGTTGGACCTGTCAGATGAGGAGGCGGTACACTACATGCAGAGTCTGATAGATGAGAGTGTGGGAGCTCTGTTCGCCGCTGTAGTGGAACAAATACACAAATTTGCCCAGGTATAGATGTGCGTTTAGTATACGGTACTCTAGATCAGGGGTTCTTAACGATTTTGCACCCAACAACCCAGTTAAAAGAATCAAACAAGTGGACTGCACTAGGTACCGAATGTTTATCAGTATCATCAGCTCCTTAAACATTAGGCTTTTTTAAAATTCCTGAAACACATTTATTTAAATCAGTAAATTAAGACAACTGTTTGGGTTTGCATAAAATCTATTCAGTTCAAACAGTATAGAAACTGCAATTTAACTAATGTAGCAATAAAAATGTCATAATATTAAACTTGTCAAGGACAACTCTGACAGTCATAGTCATAATTTTTTTTTCGGAAGTGACATTACTACACCACACATTATGCACTTTTTATTTAAATCGTGAATGCTTTGATTTATTTCTTTCCTCTCCCCCTGACAGTACTGGCGAAGATGAGGATACACACTGGAGCCTGAAACTTGCACCTGGACACATCTTGCCACAGTAATTAAAGCAGGATAGAACAAATGAAAGTGAAAGACAGTGGAGACGGAGGAGTGCCAAGTGTGTGTGTGTCATCACTTTGAGAGATCTGTGCTTTCATAAGGAAAAAAAAAAAACTTGATTGTGTGTCCTAGGAAAATGAAAAGAGACATTGTGGTAAGAAGCAGAGTTAGTATTACATTATGCAGTTGATTATTTTCCAATAACAGCATGTCCTGAAGTGTTTTTATCCTTTTAAACCACGAAAATTTGCCAACGATCTTTGTTATACATTTGGAGTTAATGCTGTGGTATGTCTCTGAAACAGTTAAGTTCCTGATAACGCTTACCTTATAGTAGCTATAAACTACTATAACTACTAAAGTTATTGCCTCACCAGCATCTACCAAGAATCCTCTTGATATCAATTACTGATCCACCTACTGTCACAACTCATGTTTTATAAAATGTAACATCACTGTGGTATAACTGCACTTGGTCCATTGAATGCAAATGGAAGGAGACGTTTATAGTTAAGTTATATATGATTCCTCTATACAATGAACTAAAACATTGAGCATCTAATAAAATATGTAACAGAACAGATGTTTGTTCCTTCATTCATTTTCAGTCTTTCTTTATACCGCTTACTGTATGCTGTACAGGGTCATGGGAGGCCTGAGGAGACTCAGGGCACTAAGCAGGGTACATCCTGGATGAGGGGTCAATCACAAAACCTGCACACACACACACACATTATAGCAATTTGAAAAACGCCAATTAACCTACATGTTTTTTAAATCTGCATGTGCTTTGGACTGTGGGAGGAAACCAGAATACCCGGAAACCCGCCATGCACAGGGAGACGGTGCAAATTCTCATGCATTCGTTCTTCCCCCTCCCAACCGTGAAGGCATGTGGCCACAGTGCTAACCACTACGCCACCCTGGCACCAGAGAGATGTTTACTGCTTGTGAATACAAACCATTCATTTACGTACTTCCACAAAATTGGTGCAGCTCATGCTGTAAAATTCTTTATTATAACACAGATATCTTATAGGACCTAGGAGGTCCTTATACAAGCTACAGAAGAGTTTCATCATCCACATCTACAACAAGTTTGCATAAAGCTCTGAATGTGTTTTTGGGCTGAAAACAGTGAGTCAGTCTACTGGCAAAAAAGAGAATACGGTATTCAGCTATAACAGCTACTAAGCATTTTATTCATGTTTTATATATTTATTTAACAAATATGGTATATTGTAAATATTATTTAAACGAATGCAGGTCATAAAGAAATATTAACATAAAAAGAAAGTTACTTTCATGTGTGTGAAGAAATGCTGTAAAGTGAGAATGCTTAATTTCTTTTTATTTTTTTATCATTTTCTGTCAGATGAAGAGTAAGCTAATTTTTAAAAATCAAATCAATATTTGGTGTGCCTTATCCTTTGGCTTCAAACCAGAATCAATTCTTACACTTGCACAAAGTTTCACATTTGCACAAGTGTATGATTAACCAATTATACCATGCAGGTTCTAATGAGCATCAGTTTCATATGTAGGTTGAAATAAGTCATTAATTGAAACAGAAAAGCTTGTGTAGGAGGCTTCAAACAGGGTGGGGAACAGCCAAACTGCTAAATTGAGGTTGTGGAAGACAGTTTCATGTCACAGGTCATACACCATGACAGGATTGAAGCATAGCAACAAAATTCAAGGTTATTTTTAAAAAATGGTAATATATACTGCATTAGGAAGTTCTCTACCAGCCAGCGATCTCTAAGCAGAAGGCGATTTCATGATGTGCTGTTCAAGCTATTTTGAAGAAAAGAAACAGGAAGTGTTGAGGACTGGAGACGCAGTGGTCAGCCAAGGAAACTTAATGCAACAGATGAAAGACGTATCAAGCTAACTTCCCGTCAGAATCAGAAAATGTCCAGTAGCACCATCAGCGAAGAACTGGTGGAAACCAGTGGAACCCAAGTACACCCATCCACTGTCTGGAAAGAAGAACTGCAGCCCAAAAGCAATACGACAGTTATGTACGAAAACATAGGAACTGGGGTGCAGAGAAATGGCAGTAGGTGCTCTTGATCGATGAGTCAAAATGTGAAATATTTGGCTTCAGTAGAAGGCAGGTTGTTTGCTGAAGGGCTGGAGAGCGGTACAGTAATGAGTGTCTGCAGGCAACACTGAAGCATGGCGGAAGTTCCTTGCAAGTTTTGGTCAGGCAGATACATATCCATCTGAGGCATCTGATCGGCCCTAAATTTATTCTGCAGCAGAACGATGATCCCAAACGTACATACAACCTACATCCACGGAAGATCAGTGGTTAGTTCTCCAAGTTGTTTAGAACAACCTAGCTGCCGAGCTCCTTGATTTGGATTGATGGCAATTCTGGTTTCGCGGGCAAATGGTGGTCACATCAAATACTGATTTATTTTGAACTTTGTTAATTGAATAAAAATAAACTATGAAACTGTTTATTTCTAAAGGATTCGTACGTTGATACAGTACATATCCAGTGCACGCGTGAATAAAATAAGTTTATTATTGAGAACTGAAAGCTGATTCAATAATTTGACAGGGTTCATTACGCAGATAGAACTTGAGCTTAAAGTGTTATGTCGGGGGTTTTCCTCCCTCACATTTACCTTTTTTTTTTTTTTGTCAGTCTACAGCTCGTACCTGCCTGCTTTTGTTTTTTAGCGTGTGTTTTGACAGGGTTGTGGGTTGTGGCTTTATTAAAGCAGCACATATTTTTCCTGTCACTCTCCTACTTTTCTTTTTGGTCAACTCGAAACTTGACATTTAAAACTGCAGCAATGAAACCTACTATTGTATTTATTTATTTATTTACTTTCTATCTTTATTATTAAATGAATAATTCACTGCAGGCTCAAACCTGTACATATCACAAAACAATAAAGTGTCAGTCTACTTCACAGCAAAAAAAAAAAGCTGCACTTCTTTCCACTGGTCTACTTTGCATAAATCAAAAAGGCAGCAGCTTAAACTGGAGAACACTGAGGGGTGATAGTCATCGTACACAGCAACAGGACTTACTCAAAAGTCAGTAGTGCTCCTTAGGGCCTAATTTTGGTTTGCAACACTTTAAGAAAAATGCTTCCATCAGCATAAAGTGCACAGTAAAGCAGTGAAATGTGCGCCATGAAAAACTGAGCCATCGCAGGCAACAATGAGTCAGTGGGGGAGGGGGATGGTGGTGTGCATGTGTGTGTGTGTGTGTGTGTGTGTGTGTGTGTGTGTGTGTACTCCATCCCCTTCTTCTATTTGTCCATAGGGGGTAAAACCAACAGTTAAGGATTTACGACTGCCTACTGAAATGAGTCACAGCGCTGTATGGGTGGATCCCAAAATCAGCACCAGCTTTGGATTGTGTTAATATCATCAACAGATTGAGGGTCTTTCCGTCTGATTTATTTATACATAAAATACAGTATAGTACTGAGGTGACATAAAATGATTCCATATGTAGATTTGCAGGACATAACCTTAAAAACTGACGGAGCAGTTTATACTTTTCCAGTTTCCGAAAAAGTGAAAATGACAAGCTGCATTTTTGTCTTAATAACCTCACAAGAGAAACCAGCGCCAACTGGCCATGTTTTGCCCATTTTTATGCAACATTAACAAGTTTAATAAACTGTTATGGTGTTTTGGGTGCCTTTATCCATATCCAGCCTCACAATTATGCCATGCCTTACCATTGTAGTAATCGGAGAAATCAGGGGTACAGGGGTAGCTCAGTGGTCAGGCAATGCTTCAGGCATTGGACTACGGTTCTGAAGGTCCCCAGTTCAAACCCCATGACCACCAAGTTGCCACTGTTCGGCCCTTGAGCAAGGCTCTTAACTCTGAACTGGCCAGATGTTTAATTAGATAAAATGTAAGTTGCTCTGGATAAGTGCGTATGCCAAACGGCTAAATGAAATGAAACACTAGCTGATCACAAGCACAAGTTTATATATACAGACCTGGACAGTCAAGGATCATATTTTGGAAGACATACATCTTGGCAAATCTCATTTTCATATACAGTACATCAGCAATAGGGTTAAAAAACAAGCAAAGAAACAAAATAGCTGTGCTGAAAAGTAAACTGATGAGCCAAGATTAATCACCACCCTTGTACAGGGTTGGAAGTCCTTTAAAAGAATGATCTGACCCCATCTTGGCTATCTGTATATCTCCAGCTACTCTGACCGAGCTTAAAGGAACCCCTGAGGTCTCAGAAGGAAGAATGTTCCCCAACAAACACACCATCCCTGTTCTGAGAGCAGGAAGAGATGACCAACGTGGCCATAGATATTGAGCTGAAATTACACAAGCATCTGTAACACCATCTTTTTCTGTCAAGTGGTAATCGGTCTCCTGATTTTTATCACTAAACTGGTCATGCAGAAAGGATGTAGTGTAATATCTGTCCCCAAGACTCTGCAAGTATGGATAATAGGACGAGGTTTCCTGGGTTTCCAAAGGAAGTGTGTGGTTAAGGGAGACGATGGACAGATGGACGATAGTTTCCTCTTCTTCGAAGAATGCCTGTCTTGGTTCATCCACAACGTAACCCTCCTGGTCCTGAATCTGAAGGGGCATCTGAACAGACAAACATGAATGTTTGATGATGTTTTGTTCCAAAGGCTGATGCTTGCATTAAAACTGTTCAATCTGTGAGCGGAGCTATGATGTACAGTATACATTACCAGAGATTTAGGGAGTCTGAGGTCTGTCAAAGCACACTGACACAACATTTTCCTCAACACAAACCCCACAATGACAAGAAAAGCAATGAAGACACCACACACAGCCAAGGCATAAAGGTTTGGATTATCTGAAAGGCATGCACAAAGACACATAACTGTAAGTGTAGGTCAAATATACTCATGACAGGACAGAATATGCAATAAAATAAAGGTATTGTTAAAATGGTGATATTCTTTAAAATTACAAATATAACAGGTGACAAGTCCACACCAATTAGCCATAACATTATAATATTGGGTAGGTTCTTTCGGAGAATGACACCACAAGACCTCTAGGGGTGAGCCGTGGTGTCTGGCACCAGGATGTTGAGAGTGTATCTTTTGAGTGCTTTGGCTTGAACTTGTTTGTCCTGTGAATCCTGTGGGTCCTTGATCATATTGGTATCTGGGGATTTTGGAGCCCAAGTCAGCGGCCTTGGTCTCTTTGAATGCCTGGCCCGGTGCACTGCTGACTGTGGTTCACTGGGTGTTCTGGTGCCTTTCTATTGTGTTTTTTTATTCCCGCCAATTTGTGCTGCATTGGCATTTCTGTGGGACTGGATCGGGTGGGCTGGCCTTTGGTCCACATTAGCATGAATGAGGCTTGGGTGCCCATGATCCTGTCACCAGTTTGTTGGTGTGTAAGTGATGATCAATGTTAATGCATTAGTTATGTGGTGTTAAGGGTCTTAGGGCTGATCGGTGTGTATTTGCTGCATTAAAAAAAAAAGAAAGTTGTTTAAAAAAAAAAAAAGAGTAAAAATCAATTGCACTATTTACTCAGCGGTGGGATGTGGACACAAACTGGGTTCGAGAGAGGAGAGGAGCGAAAGCGAGCCACAGCGCAGTACTCCTGACCAGGAACGAGCCCAACAAACTGCAGCTTCCACAGACTATCCATCACATCCTCAGTGCGAGTCTGTGAGGACAACAGACCAGTCAGTAAGTGTAATAATAACACAACAATAGACACAACTAGCACTCAGGTTCACAGAACCAAAATGAAGCAAGAACGCACGTTGTGTCACTGGGAGAATCACAAGTTAGAATCCTGACATTTGGCCGAGATTCACTAGTATGAATAATGGCCTTTATTTTTCATGTTAATCACAGAACCGGCTTAATATGGAGGAAAAAAACTGGCATCACATCGACATTAAACATCACATGATGCATGGGTATGCAAATGAACACGTGTACTGCAGTGCAATCATGTTTCAGTACAACTAAAGCAAGAACAGCATTATTTTATAAGGACACTGCTGGCCAAGAAAAGTCACAATTTCAGATGGGTCAATTCATTGGGCTTCATTAAGTGAAGAAAACATCTAAGGAGATTTGAAATGACTGGAACTGGGTTAAGAACCCTTCACACATTATCAAGACCTGGAAGGGACTGAACAGCTGTGTGGACATAAAAAAAAAAAACATGAATATTTAGCATTTGGAGCAATGGAAAAAGGTCTGATGTGATGAGTTGAGATGAAACTATTCTAGAGTGATGGGTGCATGAGAATAAGAAGGGAAGCACATGAAGTAATGCACCCATCATGTATAGTGCCCACTGTAGCAGTGTTATGATCTGGGGAGCCTTCAGTTGGTCAGGTCTAGGCTTAGCAACTTTATGTGGCAACAAAACAAAGTCAGCTGACGACCTAAATGTACTGACCAGTTATCACATCTATGGAGTTTATCTTCCCGAACGGCACAGGCATATTCCAGGATTCACATTGTGAAAAAGTGACTATGAGAAATTTTCACACATGAACTGACCTCCATATTGTGTGCTGTAATCAATGATAAAGGTGATTGACTGAAATCTTAGAGTGTGCGACTTTCTTGTTGGCCAGGCAGCGTATAATAAAGATTGTAACATAGCCTGTGCTATGTTTTTGTATGACTTCAATATTTCGTCAATATTTCTCTGTGAAGTAATGCGTTAAGAGAAAAAACAGATGCATGGCAGAATTTATTACCTGATTAGACGTCTTATTATGTTTATTATAAAGAGTCACTGTGGTGTTCACAAATGGTAGGTAGTCACTAATGGGACAGCATGGTGGAGTACCCTTCTCATTACCCTCCTCATCCTCATCTACAGTCTCACAGACAGCGTCTGGAGCACATGGAATCCTCACTTCCACCCAGAGCTCTGTCTCATTCAGATAGAGGGACAGTGAGGGGGGACTAAAACTTGCATTTGCTGGAGAAACAGAAATACAACAAAGTAAAACATTACATAATGTGTATTATAGTTACATCCGTACACTAAATTCCTTGTGTATTCCAGTGTAATAAAAAAAAAACTGCATCTACATCATTTCAACAATGTAAAAAAATCTCTTTATAATACCTTTACTATTATTTAAAGAGAGACACTTATATTAAACAGCCTAATAAAGTCTTGAAACAAACCATCTTTGACTGGGTCACACATCACTGATGAGGTCCAGTTAATTTCTCCTTGTTCCTGATTCAGTCCCAGCTTGGCAAAATTGTAGAGATATAAATCTCTGTAGACCTGAGACAGATCACAACTATTGGAAGACACCTGGACACAGTGAGGGACATCCTGCCACTCTGCTCTGCAAAATACAAACACAGCAAATAAGTGGATTTCGGTCCATAATAGACGTGACTGTACATTATGTAGCCTATTAATAAAAAATGGTACTCCCAGAGCAACTTCTTCCAACCATCAAAGAACAGTTTGGTGATAAACACTGCATTTTCCAGCATGATGGAGCTTTTTGCCATAAGAGAAAAATGATAACGAAGTGGCTCGGGAAGCAAATCATCAAAATTTTGGGTTTATGGCCAGGAAACTCCCCAGACCTTAATCCCATTGAGGCCTGGAGCCTATCCCAGGAGATTCAGGGCACGAGGTGGGGTACAACCTGGATGGGGTGCCAATCCATGGCAGGGCGCAACACACACTACATGGGAAAAAACTGGACTGTGGGTGAAAAGCAGAGTACCCGGTGGAAACGTGAACTTCACGCACACAAACCCGAGGTGGGAATCAAACCCTTGACCCTGGAGGCGTGAAGCCACAGTACTAACCACTATGCCACGTGTACCCGAAACTAACAGAAGATGATCAATGGGCAATTTGGGGACGCCAGTTAGCCAACTCCATGCACACAGACCAGACACGGGAATCAAACCCATGACCTGGAGGTGCCAGGCACCAGTGATAACCACTAAGCCACCATAAGATGATTTGTGACATCCTTGAACAGACTACCCGATTGAATGGCATATTCAGAATACTGTCACAGCTTCACAATTCTCATAGTCACTTTTTTTTTTTTACAGGTTTCTACAGAACATTTGGTTTTTAATTGTGATGTCATTTTCCTGCAGAATCCAGACAAATATTTGAAATGGAATTTGCTTAAAATATGTGAGTGAGAAGTGTAACACAATATGATGAATTAAACTGATGTACTTATGTTTCCTCAAAAAAACTAATTTGACTCATCTCTCTTCAATCAGGCATGACTGAGTCAGAGGAAAGTAAAACGAAAGTTTTGTTTTTTTCGTTTCTGAGACAATGTGAGGATATATATGCAGGGATGGGGGCCTGTACTGTGGCATCGAGTTAAACCACATTCGAGTTTCACATCAGGGCCCATGCGCAGCATGTTCCAGCTGTTGCTTCCTCACTCGCTCTGTCTTTCCACCATCCTGCATGTACGTATGCAGAAGCGGGTGCCTCTTACACACTTTCATACCAGTCACCTCCAAAGTGCATTCAGGTTTCTGAATAGTTGAGATATTTAGTAGTTTTGCCAACTGTTTCACAGTTGTGATTGCATCTACAGTATATCACCAAATCGTATTCTGTGTAAAACTGAAACTGTGGCCAACAGGTCATGTGTGCGTGTGTGTGTGTGAGAGAGAGAGAGATAGTGTTGAAAACCCACCCACCCTTGAGCCTTTGCCTGGACAGTAAAGGTTGTCATGGTGGTGTTGACATCAGAACAGCTCCAGTGCAGGGAACAGCCCAAATCCTTAACACTCACATGGGTAGTGCATGAAGACAACGAGGGCCCTAGCACGCACACATATATATATACACACACACACACACACACACACACACACACACATATACACACATACAGTATACACACATATATACACACACACACACACACATATATATACACACATATACACACACATACACACATATATATACACACATACACACACACACACACACATACAGTGGTGTGAAAAACTATTTGCCCCCTTCCTGATTTCTTATTCTTTTGCATGTTTGTCACACAAAATG
>JAOVVA010000044.1:5015154-5035983 GCA_028565275.1 Leiocassis micropogon
ATTACACACACACTGACAATCAAATGCATATCTAAGCATCCTTTTTAACCTCATCTAAAGCCAGTTTTATAACTTGATATGTATATACATACATATATACACACACATACATATATAGGTTAAAAAGGATCTCTTATATATGACATTATATATGTATATATATTTTTTATATTACATATAAATTTTAGAGAACCAAAGAAATAAATGTACCTATGTTTAGCAGGAAAGAAATCACCGATAAGATTAGAGGAGCATCCAACATTACAACAACTGAAATTGAAAATAGATCCGGACATTAAACGGCCATTCAATGGATTCCTCAAAATTAACCTCAGCCATAATACACAACTAAGATGTCACTTATTATTATTATTAATTTCTTTTTTTACTGAAAGAATCTCTCTCTACAGTACTTACCAGTAGAAGAGTGGAGGGGTTTATTAAGCTCACCTTAAGAACGCAATCGCGTAACAGACCAGAGAGACAGAGAGAGAGAGACAGAGAGAGAGAGAGAGAGAGAGAGAGAGAGAGAGAGAGAGATCACGAGACACACACAGACAGACAACAGCCCTCTCTAGTGGAATCAAGCAACTTTAAACAAATCATGTTTCATATTTTAATGCAATTTAATTTCCTTAATAAAATAACATTTAAACAAACTTGTACATCTCATTTTTTTCAAAAACAATAACAATCTAGAACATTCATTTTCATATATAGACTTCTCAGGTGCCGTTACAGAAAAGCAAGGCAATAAAGACCGTACAGAAAATAAAATAATTTACAACTTATCAGATCTCTCTTTCTTTAAATACACAGGCATAGTTAGGTACACAATGCGCAGCACCTCCTAATGATATACTTATTATCAACAGCTCAGCTGTGCAATCGACATTTTTTATTTCTTCTTTTTTTTTTCTTACAATATTCTCTTTCCTTAAGAAAGTGTTCATTAAACCCATAGAAGGGCATAACAATTATGTTAAACAAAGGAGCAAACTCACTGGGCAAAATCAATAACATCCCACAAAGCCCCTGCGCAATTCATCAACACTTTTTTTTTCTCTAAGAAATGTGCAACAGCAGCAGGTTTTAAGGCATAAGATAAATGTGCAGTGTCCTCTCTCATGCGGTTCGTCACTAAGCGTGTGAGCTGTGTGCAGGAGGTGAAGCAGGTTGCACTCTGCACAGCAGCTCCCTTGTGGCAGAATCGCCGTTTAAGTTCTTATACGGGTTGTGGCGCGGCCCGCGGATGCACATAGACGGAAAACTGAACCCCGCCAGGCAGCAGCCTGAACACGCTACGACTTCATCCTGTTCTGGAGGGGTCGCTGGGGTCGTGGCACCATGGAAACCATTGACTGGTAGATTCAAAGGTTGCGCAGGGCTGTTGTTGTTGTCCAGATCGGGTAAAGGGGGTAAACACGGGGGTCTGTTTGATACAGGTTGGTCCCAGCCGTTGGTCAAGGGTTTGGGTGAATCACATGGTGTGCTGGGGGAGCTGATGCAGTCCATGGCTTCCTCTACGCTCCCCTCAGTCAGGCGATCTATGGACATTAACTCAAGATCTATGGGAACACCAGAGTCGTCTGCTAGACAACTGGAGTCCATTAGCTTCTCCTTCTCCATGCAATCGTCCTCTTCCAGTTCTTCATGAATTGAGTCTTTTACGATTTTGCGCCCATTTTCAACATCTGTTTGAGAACAGAACACACCATCATGTTCAACCTCGGTGTAAATGTTGGCCATGCTATCACTGTCCATGTTGGGAAGATTGTCGACGCGAGCCGGAGACTCGTTAGCGTCCGGAGGCGTTACACTCGGCTGAGCGTCTCTGTCCGTGTTACTCCTTAATGACTGGATGTCCTCCGGTGTGCAGGGCAGAGACTGGCAACGTCTGTGGGATCGGGACGGGGCTTTTTCACAGGTCGTGGGGCTGCAGGGGTCGGGAGGTGGAGGCAGGGTGAAGGTGAGAGAGATGACAGATTTGCTAGGCGTGTCGAAAAGTTTGATACGGCCCCCATTGAGGTCGTGCCTCTGAGAGAAGGGGTTGACGCGTGCTGGCGTGCTCTGGATCGGAGATAACACATCCGATCTATTCAGGGACAGACGATCCTCCACCATGGCATCCAAAGACGATCTTCTATCAAACAGAAACCTGGAACTAGGTGTGACTGGCTCAGCTAGAAATGGAAAAGAAAAATACAACAGGGTCATCATTGGGAAATTTTTATACAATCATCATACAGACATGGGAGATGAGGAACATTTACATTAACCATCACCTGAAAACCTGACCATCACTCGCTCATGTGTGGGTCTTCCTCAAACTGTTACCACAAAGCCAAAAGTACATTCACCTGTATATTTAATATCCTTTATACTTTTCACCATACAGAGTAGGTCAAATATTTTTCGTTTAAAATCCTTGACTGAACAGCATTTAAAAAAAAAAAAAAAAAAAAAGTAATTTGATTACTTCAAAGAAAGTTGCTTATGGATAATGATTAATTACATCATTTTCATCATCATCATCCCATGAAGCTCTAACTGAGACTTCCAACGCGCAGGTTCAACATCCCTCCCTATACTGGTAGAATCGCAGCTGCAGTCTCTCGACCATCAGGTAAACCATGGAATCGTTTAAAATGACTTCAGAAGAGGGGGACACATACGTGTGCACACACCTCCCAAAGAATGTTTGTTTCTTTAACAATCTTTGTATTTAATACTTATAATTGGGTGAACTCCTCTTTGGGTTTCCACAAAAATCTGAAATCAAAGGTGTTTGGAATCCTGAGTGTAGCTGCTAGAAAGGCTAGAACAAGGAAATGGTGTAAGCTGGAGAATCCAACTATTGAGGATTAGTATGAAATCTTTGTATTTAAAAAAAAAAAAATAATAAAAAAACTTTCTCCATGAGGCTACAGGAAGGTAAATTTGAAGTAATTTGGGGGAAGTGGGTGAAACACACATTTTATATAATAGCATTTCCCCCCAAAAACACTTTAAAAATGAATGAACCCTGTCGTTTTTTGTGTGTTCCCAAGTTTCTTGTTTATTTATATGACAAAATTGTAAAGGAAACTGTGTAGATAATTATCTATGTATAATAGTATTAATATTTTGTGTGATTGCCAATAAACTTTAAAATCACAAAAAAAAAAAACCCTATGTATTTAAAAGTCAGATAGATATTTTTGCAGACTCACCTTTCACAGGTCCCGTGTGCGCCCCCTGCTGGCCAGCACTGATCCTCTCCAGATCAGACACTATCTCAGAGAACGGAGGACGACCGAGTGGCTTCATCTAAGGAAAAGAACGACAAGGGGACTAGACATTATGGCTCTCAGAAGAAAGGTCATTCATGCATGTTTAAATTAAACAATATGTACAAATAATTGAAAACAATTTTGAATTGATGTTAGTCAAACTTTGTGGCCAGTTTTACAAGAAGAAAAAAAAATAATAATAAGGTACGAGTTCGCTTACAAAAATGTTAATTTATTAAAAAATGAAAAAAATCAAATAATAATATAGTGTGGTCTAACTAATAATCTAAAACTTTCAAGCATTGCACAACAGAATGGTGACAAATGTAAGGGAAAAACTGGGTAGGGGTATTTATTTATTTATTTACTGTTTTTTTTTTTTTTTTGCTGTTATGGTTTGGGCCTACTTGTCCTCTTAAGGAGAAAATTTAAGAGGAAGATATTTTTTTGTTTTTTCGTCATTGCTCCAGTAAGAATTCCAGAGACTTGCTGAAGTGATGTTAAGATGTACTGAAGCAGTTCTGGTCCTAATCGTACTAATTTGTCACACATCTGTAGGGCGAGGACTGATTTGGAAATTTGCGTGCACATGTTTAGGAAAGGAAGATGGACTTACACAACAGCAGGTGACTGCTAGGCTGAAGAAAGCAGGGGGACATTCTCCTGCCATCTGCTGGAATGCATCCACGTCTAGACCGAAATCCTGCACACAGATACAGAAACAGGCAAAATTCACAGAGCAGTTCTGCTTATCCCAGCTAAGAAAGTTCCATTTATTCACACTTGTACTCTTGATAGACGTGTAGTAGCACATACTCAATATGTAACATATGTAATATATGTTACATATTTTGATACTCATTTCACACTTTTCATATTCTGCTTTTAATTCTGTTTGATATCTATCCTTTTTAACGCCTATTTATTTTATACCCATATTTATTTTAATATTATTCTATTTTATGCTTATTGTTTTACTTTTTTAGTGGCATTCATTGGGGGACAGCAAAGAAAGAATTTCATTTTACTGGGGAAATAGGTTTCTTTAATGTGCATATGACAATAAAACTTGAAACTAGTAGCAGCAGTAACCACAAGGGGGCACTGCACACAACTTTAACACAAACTTAAACCTACAATGACCTCCACTAGGGGAGCAAACAATCCACAATTAGGTACTAAACACATTGGCTCTGCAGCCTTGCCCTATTTAGGTTTCTCACTTCACCCAGTAGTGCCTTTATAATTAATGCCAAATAACTGGAGGAGAAAGGACAACACCTTTAGCAATAAGGCTCCTTTCAGAATGCCTTTGTGCACAAACGCATGCATAAATAATGCCAAGTTTGCATATCCAAACACCCAACACACAGGTGTTCCAAGTTTGGGTGGGGGAATTGAAACCAGATTACACTCTTAGTTCACACACACACACTGTGATTTGTTTCTCATCACCGATTAAAAGGTCAGGTCAGTAATAAGCTCCGTCCTAGATTCTAAACTAAGCAGGTTTTCTTTAATTTGCTCTCCGTCTCCAGCAAGCTGTCATTCAGATAGTCAATAAAGTGCTTTATCAGAATACCTGCATTACATAACACTACTACAGTCCAGTATTATGTGCTGAAGAGTCCATCATTAAATGCAAAACCAAACATAAAAAAAGTTATCACAGCTCCTATAAACAGACGTTCCCTCAACAGACTTTTTTTTTGTCAAATCCCTATATGGAAGTCCTGCTGCTGTCCTTTCCCCCGTACATGCCATGCAGAAAGGCATCATTACAGTATGATTTAAATGCAGAATTGTGAAATATGTGAATGATGGTGCAAAGATGTTGATGCTCATATTCTCCTTTTTTTTTTTTCACAGAAAAAACAAACAAACAAAAATATCTGTGATACTATGGTAGCATCTATGGTATTTCTTTGCATATGTGACTCAATTATTTTTGCTTGTAGTTGTTACGTTTATATAATTGATTAAAATGAAATAAAATATATTTCATTAAATTGTCTAGGTTGTCCTGAAAAAAAAAGGGATAATTAATATATTTATATTCCTTACAACATGGTATTGTAGAAATGTCTAAAATGTCCTGATCTTTAGGGTTAAAAGTGATAGTGTTGCTATTAAACCTATATATTGCAATGAACACCATGTATTACAGGAAAAATGCCTTCACTTATTTTGAAATGATATTTGTGTTAATAATCTTGTTCTCCCTTACTACTGCCTGATATTACCTCTGTATTCCATTAGGCCAAATAATTACATAATGTTTCTTTAATATAAATATCTGATTGGGTTAAGATAAGATAAGGACTACGGCTCAAAGCTGTGAGGAAGCAGCACTGGATTCATCAAAGAACAACATGGCACCAATATAGCAAGTATAAAGTGCCATACTTATAGGTTAAACAAGGTCAGGTCTAGTCATCTGTCAACTGTAATCATCTAAAACTCAGATGAAACATAAATGCTTTGATTTATAACACGCACAATAGAACAGGTCACACAGAAAGAGAAAAACGTAGTGTACCACATTTTATATAAGGTTAAATATCTAGTGTTTTTTTTATATTATATCACTGATGCCACTGTGTCTGCAGCTGGAGGCTGAGCTCTGAATCAGAGAAACACAGAAAGAGCTTTGACTTGCCTCTGTGCGGGGCAGGAAGTCTGGATCTGCCTGAATCCGACCGATGATCTCACAGAGGATAATGCCATAGGCAAAAACATCCACCTAATTACAGACACGCACAACAACATGAACAATCTTACTAAAGGAATAAAAGCATAAGGGTTTGATAAGAATGGCTTATTTACAAGGTTACAAGATGTATGTTAAGTAGCATCAAGGCTCACCTTTTCATCATACTGCTCCCCTCTGAGCACCTCAGGAGCCATCCAGTACGGAGAGCCTACAATGCTGAGAGGCTGTGTCTGTGCATCATCGCTACAAACAAAGAAAGAAAGTGAAGAGATTTAATTTTATCATCAGGTTATGATCACAAGTTAACCCATGAACCTACAACATGCTCTGATGATTTTTAGGCATGGTCGCTGCAGACAGTGTACAAGTCAGGATTGTGAGACCATATATTCATATTTACCGCCATCCGTTCTTCCATCTACTTGTGCAATGTTTCCTGTGCCACTGGCTTGCCACACAACCAAAAATCAGAACCATTGATTATAACCATAACCAGAATCATAACCATAGATCCACCTCCACGCCTAAGAGTTGGCAAGGTGCCTTCTCATCAAACGCTGCTTCTTTTATTCTCCAGACACAGCTTTAGTAAATGCGTTCAAAAAGTTTAATTTTTACTTTATCAGTCCATGGTACTCATTTCCAAATGGCCCTGGCATATTTAGATATTGTGTTGCATACTTCAGATATAAATTTTTTTTGAAGGTGACTGATGAGGTTTATTGTCTAATGCTCTTCCATGCATATCATGTTTGTGCAAGCACTGCTGCAGCACAGAATGCCACGCCACTACTCCTATGCCAGGGTGAAAATTCTTGCCAGTACTACTACCATAACATTTACACTGTTCACTTCATCTCGGTTTCATGCATACTTGGCGAAAAAAAAAAGAAAGAAAAATATGAATAATAAACATATGAAAATATACAAAACTTTTGACATTTTCATAACTCGTTTCGTTTCAATCAAACATCCCAGGAAAAAGAGCGCACCCCATCACTGTGATTAGGAAGCGAAGACGGCCGTGCATGCACAGTCACATCCCGATTACAGATAATCTCCGCTCATCACATCACACAGCTTGTCTGAGCTGCCATCTCTGTTGTTGGAATATTATGAATCACCACAACTTATTCTGGTACACATTTAACTCAGAAGATTTTGCAACAAACCTCTGCCTGCCAAAAACACCCCACAGCTTGGGATGTCAGTCAGCTGCAGTGTTAGTGGAGGCTCAGGCTCATGTTAACTAGCAGTAACAAAAGATCAAAACAAAACACGGACGGTTCAGAGACAATTCAGACACTTTGAAGTTATTACCAATTACACAGAGTGTTATTCAAGATGATGTGTTTTCCACCATGACTGGTCTTAAGTGTGGGTTTTGGCAGGCAGTCGCTCTCCCCTCTTTCCAGTGCCGCGTACCAACACTGAAGCTTTTAGTAGTATTCAGTATCAGAGTACTAGACCGTACTGAACTACTTTCAGCCATGCTCCTATATCAGCTAAACCTTCTCGTGGGGATTTTCAGGTATTTAAGGATTTTGCTTTGCTTTTCTGACCAGTACAGTAAGTCCCCCACTTACTGCTGGTGCTTGACCCAGGAACCTTCAATAGTCCAATGCCTCAACCACTGAGCCACGCCACAACAATGACACACTCTAACCACCACACCACAAAAGAACAACATAATGACATAAGTGGAAATTCTTAGCTCTTCATTGTAGACTAACTAAGCCAAGCTTTAGTATTTCTCTTTGTTTGTTTGTTTTTCAATTGAATTGAAATGAATGAAAACTCACTGTGAAAAAAACTATTCAATAAATCTATTACAGTTCTAAAGTCAAATAATCATGATCTTAATATTAACCAAAATCGTTGTGATATGATTTTTGCCCTGAACAGGAACATACTTGTAGAATCCTGTGTGCTTTAAGCGGAGATCGAGACCTTTATTTGGACAGGTATACACTGGCACTCCATGTGGAAGCTTGTTCTCCCTCTCTTCCTGACTGCTTCATTAATATATTGGGGAGATGTTGAAATAGGACAAAGTTGCTTGTAACAGACACTTTTTCCTTAATGCACATGACTGTTTAATCTGTTTAACTGTACTTGTGTCATGTTTCTGGGCTTCGCTTTCTCTTTCTGTATGGACATACCCAAGGGGAAAGTGCAGGGAGTTTATGTGTAAGAAACCCTTGCGTGTTTAGTTTCTTCATAACGACAGTTGGCATAAGCTGTGAGTAAAAAATTAACTACTAATTAAAGTACAGTTCTGAGCAGTGCGAGCTGGTCTTCTTACACAATCCAATGCACAGTCAGAAATAATAAAGCAAAAAAAAAAAAAAAATTGGGGGGGCGGGTGCATGACCCAAAGTTTGAAGATTCAGAGAACTCATTATGCTTTTGAATGCTTTGCCTAATGAGTTGCAAATGAGGGAAATAAGAGCTAACAAGTTCCATTTTTAACAGCATCAATATAAATCATCTGTGCAATAAGATCTACCCCGGGGAAAAAAATAATAAAAAAATAAATCACTTTGCAACTTGCTGAGGGACGAATAAAATTTTACCTAAAACGACATCACCATCAACCAGTTCCTTCATTGATCTCTTTCATTTTGCTAAGGTTTAAGCTGGAAGGTGAACATGTAACTAGTAAATGATGATTTACAGTACTGTGCAAAAGCCTTAAGCCACAGCTGATTTCATAATATTTTCTTCCAAAGAGCTGCATTTTCTTATTCTTGTTAATTAGTTAATTATATTTGGAATTGAGTCTAGTCCATGTACATGGAAGGTTACAGCAGAATGTGTTTTGTTTGTGACTTCTTAATCATTCAGGCATTAAAAAAGTAATTTAAGGCATGAACCAGTGAGAAACAGGTGCAGATGATGAGAGATGATCAGGCTGGTGATTAGTGTACTGGTGATGCAGAATGCTGAGGGGTTGGAACAGATGAGAGGGGAAATGAGGCTGCTGCCCGTCATAGTTTGTCTTTATTTTGACCTAAATCCTTTAACTCAATATGAATAAATGAAGGGTGGCCCAGTATTTTTGAACAGTACTGTATACTGTGCTTGATGAAAATGCATCATGAAGGTCAGAAAGTCTTTTGGAGCTCCATCCAGTCTGATCTTACAAATGTCAAAATATACCGGTGAATTCAGAAGTTCACTCCCGGATGACGGTCAAGTCAATCACAACAATATTTATGGAAGACGTCTCCTCGGCACATCGATATAGTTTTAATATCAACTACATAAAAAATAAAAATAAAATAACGAACCTAATGTGCTAATGTACGTTTTTTTTTTTTTTTTATCTGTCAAGATGTTTGTGTGAAAGCTGAAGCAAAACTCTTTCCATTAGCAGTCATCACATTCACCATAACCGGCCACCGGAATCTGCTGAAACGTTCTTCCTCAAAGATATTTTGGACTGGTTCAATAACACGGTATAAATAAACCCAATCTAGCAGCATCAATCATAAGAGAGAAGTAGGAAAAGAGGAAGTAAAAGTGGGGGCAGCGGGCAAAAGAGGAATGGAGAGATTCATAGATTGACAGAGAGAGAGAGAGAGAGGAGGTGAATAAAGTGTTTTCAGGGTAAGGAAGCTGCAGAGTAAACAGTGTTTGGGGAAGTGCCGTTTGAGGCACGGTGCCAGTCTGCAGCCTCGTGCTGGAATAGTTTGACCTTATTAGGAATGCTTTCCAAAAAGTCTTGTATATAACCCCCGATGCATGCACACTCAAAACACACACACTTCAGGACAAAATATCTGTTACTTGAAACACCTCTAAATTATGCATCCAGCCAAAAGCCTGTAAATATTAAAGAATAAAAGGACAATAGACAGGGCTTTTTTTAGCAGAATAAGCACTGCTACATAGGCAAGTACGTGCACGCGCACACACACACACAATGTAATAGACACTTATAAAAACATTAGGAAGTTACACACAAACGCAAAACGGAAATGGAACACGAGTGACACTTAAAATACACACAGCTGCCTGTAGCGACTGTAGCGGTGTTATATAACTGCGGAGGCTGCTGAACGTGTGCACATGTCTAAACTGAATGTGAAGTGAAAGTCTACAGATGAAGAGCAAATACAGTCGCTACAAGTAAATGTCAAGGCCATAAATTAGCCATGTTACATGTTAACGCTGAGCCTGCATCAGAGACACACATCATCTCTGCAAAGAGCGACTCGGTTTGACTAATCACCCCATGTGACCGAACACACAGCAGTCACAGACTCCACTGACTCTAAAGGCATGTGCGATCCGACTCTTCTTACTGAACGCTCCTGTTTCTCCTCTTCCTGCCCGGGACGGCAGAAATCTAACTTTCACTCCAGTTCGATACACCATTGATTAACCGTAACGATCTCAAACACTCGTCTCTGTGAATCTCTCTTATCTCACTTCAGTGTTTCCTGCAGATTTAAAACATACTTGCGGTGGCAGCCAGCGGATCAGGCCGGCTTTATCTGCCTGCACAAAAGACGTCTACTACATAGAACTAAATAAATACACACAACCTTTATTATGATATTTTGATTTATTTCATACATTTCTATTAATTTCACATTTCGGCGATCCAACCTACAAACCCTGACCTTCATCTCTCCATATGTGAAGAGTAATACACAGTAAAAAAATTTAAAATAATAAATAATGAAGCACTAAACACTTTTGGGTGCACGGAGTCGGCACTGTTTGTCAGAGCAGGTAGCCTTTAAAAACAGAGTATTCTTAAGCTTTTTTTGCATTATCATGTTTTAATAAATAATATATGGGGTTGCAGGATTGCGCAATAACGAATGACATATCCTTTTTTTCAGCACAATCTAGGCAATGTGATGAACTGAACTGTATTTAATTTTAACCAACTATACAAACATGACAGAAAAAAGGGGAGGGGTCACAAAGGCAAAGAAATAGCACAGATTCCTAAGATCATACGTTTTCATGGTTGTTTTCTATTGTTTCTGTGATTATTATTATTATTAAAATCATCATTGTATTTTGTGAGCTCTACATTTTTGCGGCGATGTCCCCATATTCTGGTAGAATTTACACGTTTTAAAAGTAATGGTAACTTTGGTTCTACATGACATATTAGAAAACACAAATGCACAGTGTGATGTCTGAAGCCTCCATCGATGCAGAAGCGCAGAACTTCCGTATAAACGGTTGTTGTTTGGTTTGTTTTTGTTTAGTTTTTTTTTAAATCAGTCATTGGCTAATGCAGTGTTGCCACACATACCCGTGCCACTTCAGTTTTATGAGTAAGTCTTCCTGGGTTTTACAAAGAAAAGCCGATTTGCCGCGCAAAACTGCTCCTCTGCAGAGCGTGTGTGACCGTCAGTACGCAGTACTCTTATTCTTGGTTCAGAAGCGCGAGAGGGAACTGCCCGCTACTAGTTTATCAGATTTTCAAATCAGATTTTCCAAAAGGGTCGGCGAATATACCTGTGCAGCTCACGTGCACTCTCCGTGTGGGAAAAACTGGAGTTAATAATATTTGTAATTTTGACTCCATAATTGATTTTATTTTTCAGAAAAAGTCACACCAAACGTGCAAGCA
Organism: Leiocassis micropogon; assembly: GCA_028565275.1. Classification (NCBI taxonomy): domain Eukaryota; kingdom Metazoa; phylum Chordata; class Actinopteri; order Siluriformes; family Bagridae; genus Leiocassis; species Leiocassis micropogon. The sequence continues at coordinate 5,026,742 of JAOVVA010000044.1, forward strand.
CAAACACATGTCACATCTTTAGGATGAAAAACAATATTTCAACTGATGTAGTATCAGGTTTGTTTAGAATTAGTGTTCTTTCTTTTCAGGCAAACAGCTCACCAAACTGGCTGCCAATAATCTTCACATGCTCTCTTTCCTTATTTTCCTCTTCTCGTGACATTCAGCAAATTCAGACGATTCATCTTCCTGTTAAACATCTGCAATATTCCTAATGCTTTATACACGTGAATGTGTTCAGAGAGGAACTGACTAACCTGTAGTCTGGAATTTTCTCTGCCAGGCCAAAGTCTCCAACCACAGCAGTGCAAAGGCCGTTCTCCCAGCGCACCAGACAATTCTACACACACACACACACACACACACACACACACACACACAATAAATATACATTAACACCTGATATAATGTTTGGTGTGTGTTTGTATAAGTATACGTGCGTGTGTGTGTGTGTGTGTGTGTGTGTGTGTGTGTGTGTGTGCGCGTGTGTGCGTGCGTGCGTGCGTGTGTGTGTGTGTGTGCGTGCGTGTGTGCGTGCGTACCTTTGAGGTGAGGTCTCTGTGGAATATACCCTTGCTGTGGAGGTACTGCAGTCCTCGTGCGATGTCCAGCCCGAGGCCCATCCTCACAGCCCAGGACAGAAACACGTCACTGCTCAACAGCTGCTCCAGGTTTCCACCGTTAATGTACTACACAAAGGAAAGATACACACAGGTTGTTTGGAAAAAAATGGCAACAAAGGACAATAATGCTTTATCCAATAATAAGTACTCGGGCATGGAATTTCAACAGGGATGACGGAGAGCAGAGTTGTATTATTGGGCGCTTTGTGTTTTCTTTTCTTGGTTTCCATGCTCGTGTCATGTCTGAGGTCCTCTCTCTATGGATGACAGCTGGCACAGCTGATGTTGAGTAAGAAAGCAGGCAGAAGGAATCAATTTCCCCACATGCTTACAGAAGCACCTCTTTAAAGCTGTCTGTTTTGGCGCCTAGCTGTAAGGCACGGGACTGGACATACCATATCATCTTTCACACAATCTTCCTAAAGGTGTTTTTACACATTGCTAGTACGATTCACTCACATGACAACTGTCACATGTAAACCAGGTTCTTGGATGGCTGAATGCAGTATTAAAACCCACTTAATCCTCATGAATTATGTTTGTAATCAGACACCAGCTGACAGATGTGTGCGTGATGCTAATGCACCACAGGCTGAATGAAATCTCCATGCAATTCAAAAAGGTTTAACATTACTTATGGGCAAAATCCATGCTAAATAAGAGAATAAATACATTTTATTCTACAATGTACATCTCCAGTCAAATGCTTGGACCTTCGAATTCCATGGTCGTTCCTGGTTTTTATTTCTTCCTGCACTGTAAAACAATACTGAAGGCGCCCAAAATATGCAATAATCTCCTCTGAACAGTTGATATTGAGATGTGTCTGCCACTTTTGATCTGTAAAGCGGCTCTAATCTGAGGTGCTGTTTGTTATTTGGTGATTCCTGATCCTGGTGACTCTAAATGAACTTCTCCACTGCAGCAGAGGTCAGTTTTAGTCTTGCTTTCCTGTGATGGTCTTCATGAGAGACAGTTTCATCATGGAGCTTGATGGGTTTTACAAATGCACTGGACACAAAACTGTTCTGGCAAGAACTGTTCCAGATCAGCCGACCTGAGTGTCTTAAAATAACAACTGACTGTTGTTGTGGTGTTGTTACTTAATTCCCTAATCTATTTACATATAATAAAACTGTAAAGTTGGTGTGCGTACATTGAAGATATTTTGTACTAAATAAATGTTTAAAAAATTATTATTAGTTTGGACTTTTTTTAGGGACTTGGCAAAAAAGCCATGTAGGAAGCACCTTGGTCCCCTTCTGTTTCCTAAAATCTCTTAGTTCTTTAAAAAGGTGAGAAAATCTAAACCTGTAATGCTGAAATTTCACATCACATGATAATCTTGTTGTACCATCACATGATTGTCAGCTTGAAGAATATTTAGTCAAATGTTTTGCCTCAAACATAATACACAACTGTTTGGCGCGCACATCTGTATGATAAATTAAAGAAGAATCAATCAGTACCTCTGTGAGGGCATGGAGGTGTCCTTCGTGCACACACACTCCCACAAACCTAAGGAAACACACAGAGAGAGAATTCCTACAACATGTTCTTGCAGGAAGAAGCACATGAAGAAGATAATAAGGGTGTGTTAAAAACAAACAAACAAACAAAAAAAAAACAGCACAAGCTCTACAGCAGGTTATGAGAACCAAATCACCTCATCCTGACTCGGCTGTTATTTTAAGGCAGCTCCATCAGTAAAGTTATGAGAAGTTTTATCTGCTCGCTAATCCACCACTACACTTCACTAGTCTGGGACACGACTGAACTGCAGACCTGGCAGGATTCCAGCTGTTAATGCACAACTCGGAGAGTCAAGAACGTGTCCTTACATGTCATCCTCGCCAGTACATACGTCAGATAAATACTTAAAGCGCTGGCTAATTGTTATACAGGAAATCAGCAGCAAATGGCAAGTGTTGAAATATTAAATACATAAACAGTACTTACTAATGTACAGTACAGAACTAGAGCTTTGTTTACTATACGCAGCGATCTAGTGAAGAAAATAGACCACTGTTTATATCATTATTTTTGCATTAGTCTGTTGTCACGATAGAAAGTTTTCAGAGTGAACTGTACTGTAGGTGTGCAGGAGTTACGTGGGGATTATGGGAAAAGGGAGCGAACAGAGAATGGGAAATCCCACCAGTACACCGATGAGGATTTGCATAATAGTGTGAGAGATCAGACAAATTGATATGGTCGAGTCAAACACTTTATAAACTAATAAAGGAAATTTGCATATTAGTGTAAGTGTACAATAAACTACTTTGTTAAAATGGCTTTCCATCGTTTTAAGCGAGTCGCGTATCTGACTTTAATCCTGACCAGAATTTCAGCATATAGTTCGATGCCTCTAGTCAAATGCATTTGAAAGCGGATTAGATTGTGTGGTAAGACACCCCCAGTGGTGGTTTTTTTTTAACTGCTTCACGCAGAACATGATTGTGATTTTGAACATGATCGTTGTTACATGATGAATTGTATAAATTCTCTTTTCTAAGAACTACGCAGGTTTTGTGAACTTCATGCTTTATGATGTAATACATTGGCGTGACTGTGGCTTATAGAGTTGTACAGGATCAAACTCATTGCATCACATCTGCATTTTTATACAGATATCAACATAATGCTTGCAAAAGATCAGGCATAAACAGTGCTCATATTTTCCAGATCTGACAGAACAATTAATACACTTTTAATTAAAGGTTTCAGACGAAAACTAAAGGAAGACAAAACTAAAAATCATACCCAGTCACAGTCTGAAATGGTTTAATAGCACCAGTGTTATTTTACTTTATATTTGCTCTCACCCAATGACAAGATCAGTCAAATGGTCTAATTCTATTAGTCCAACCACATTAATTGATGAAAAGTGCTCATTTCTCTAAAGACACCAAAAATTCTAGCTTTCTTTATTCACCTCATTCTTTACATAAGCAGAGTCCGTTATGATGTGATTGTACTTAGTTAGTAATCCAGTGTAAGGACCGATCCAATGATGGAAACTTCAAAGCTCTTTTGTAAGTAAAAATGTTTAAATGTTAATGTAAATGATTAGACATAGATGTTAATGTAACATTCTCCAGCTAGTGTTTCTAGACACGGATGCAGCGCAGTGTGTGGTGGATGAACCTGAGGATGTTGGGGTGGCTGAGACGGTTCATGAGCTGCACTTCTTTCAACATGTTGGCTCGGTTACTGGCCAGAGTGTTCATCTTCAGAGCCATGATCTGCCCGGTCGACCTGTGCTTCACCTACAGACAGAAAATGAGAGAAAGAAATTGAGCCGAGACTTCCTGTAAGACAGACAGTTTAAGTAACCGTTGATGCCTATCGCAGCTGGGCACGAACACGTGCACACACACGCATTTCATACACAACATCTAAGAGACAATCCTCAGACCGATGATCAAAATCACTGGGAAATCACTGGTGTTTGATTGACACAACATTTAAGCTTTTTTTGTGCTTTTATATGCTTTTAAATTCTTTAAAGATATCTTGTAGGTTTTTTGCTCTTAGTGTTGCACTAGTAACTTTTTGTCAGTTCTCACATTACCCTGTGTATACTGACTATATGCAAGATATACAGTGTGCAATCACATCTACAACCTGTTTGTGTTCCTGCCTCTACTGCAGCTGGATATCTGGAATGTCCTTTAAGGATCAATAAAAGTATCCATTCATTCATCCATCCATCCATCCATCCATTCATCTGAACCAGAAATTACCCAAGCATGCAAAACAACAAGTAATAATACAATAAAGAGACAAGTAAAAACAAATAAACAGTTTGGCAAATGATGAGTATTCTGGCAAACTGCAGGGCAAATTTCCTAATGTTCTTTAACTCCAGATCTGATTGTTCACAAGTGAAATGATGTGTCCATGTTTGCCCAAAGAACAAAAACAGTTAATAAACACACCAGGATCTGCTTAGAGGTCATTGCAAAATGTTTGGAACTGGACTAGCACATCTTAAACTCCCAGCTTTATCTAGTGTGCAAGTTCACGCCAGCTTTAATCTTGAACACTGTGTGGCATTACGTGTGGAAGTCTTGGACGTCCCTCCCATGGTGGAATTTTCACTTTTTCATGTTAATCCAAAAGTCGTGAGAGAGAGAGAGAGAGAGAGAGAGAGAGAGATCACACTGTGACTGCTGAGCAGGAACATTGTAGACGTTTTGACATCTAATAACTGATTAGGATTTGTTACGTTTCACTGCAGCACACAGCCAAGTAACAGTGTGTGGGATTGACTGTGTGGAGAAAGCACGCAAAACTAGCAAGGTTTTAAACGTTTCAACCTTTTAAACAACACGAGAGCAAAGTAAACAAGAAACGTTCAAATTAATGAAATCTATTTGTGTTCGTAAGTTTATCAAAAAATACCTTGAAGGCAGAACATTTATCCAGCTAGAAGCTTCCTTAAAATAGTTTTCCTGATGCGTCTCTTCTCCTGAGAGCAAATATACTGCACTTACTTAAACGTCCTGGTTGTCAGGGTGATGGTGCTTTGTGTGTGTGTGTGTGTGTGTGTGTGTGTGTGTGTGTGTGTAAGTCACACATGTGACTCAGAGTCAACATCCTCCTTTCTGTCTTGTGCATGTCCAACGTGACTGTAAGAGTTAGAATAGCAGTCAATTCTGCTCCGAAAAAACACTCAAAACACCAGCATGTGGACACGCGCACATGCACACGGAGACAAAAAGCAGCATTAATAGAGAATGGGAGAAGCGTCTCTCACTTCCCCTCTGCACTGGCCTAGATAGCTACAGCGAAAGCAGGTTATAAATGTCCTCGGGACCTTCTGGATATTAGAGTCAGCCGTGTTCTGTTGCTGGAGCAAAACTCAGCAGGATGGCGTCTGTCTCCAGGGACACGCACTCTCCTTTAGGACTGCAGGTGCAGTGCAATCTATGAAGACATCAGCTGTTAGACATTTCTCATCATAAAAAATCCTTTTGCTTCATGCAACACTCTGTCCAGCCTTGGAAACACTGGCTGGAAAACAGGAACACACTTCAGATGGGATGCCAGTCCATCACAGCGCATAAACCATATGAGAAACTAAAAACTACACGTCTGAGTTAAAGTAAAGAGTTTATGCATCTGGACATTCTCATCACAAACTGAGTGATTAGTTCCACTTCACCTCAAACCACCACCTTTAACTCTGCTCCAGTGCTTTTAACAGACATGAACATGTGATGAATGTCACAGTGTTTGTTAGTTAACTTGGCTGCTTTTGACCCAAAGGAACTGCCTTATGACGTCCAACAAGGGTGTTTCCTTTCCTGATAACATACAATAGTAGTTTTTAATACAGATTGGCCAAATTAAATCGAGTATCAAGTCTGTCCACAATAATGATGCTTAAACTCTGAGAAACCAAAAAGCTACAGCTTCACATCTTTGGCGTTCCCACTGGAGCCGTCACTCACAGGCGGACTGTGGATTTTTTCAGGCATAGCAATTTTTTCGATTCAACTTTATTTTACTGCACTAATGTTTATTGGCTGACTTGTAAGAAATATAGCTGCTTGAGACAAGTTATCAAGTTTCCATTGCATAACTTGTGTGGATTGCTCAAATATCCTGGTTTCCGTGGTTACCCTTTCTTTCTTGTTACAGAAGGCTTCACGCACAGTACAGTGACGAGACTCTTAGCCACAGTAAAACATCTGAACGGTGCAAACATTTTAAAGGAGGCCATATGTCCGTGAATGACGATTCTAGCCGAGGTGGCTTGGAGCCCACTGCAGTCGATCCACTGAACATTCAGCGAGTGGAATGCCTGATCCTTAAGAAAGTAATGGATAACTGGTCGCCAACTTACAGAAGAGACACATCCGTCTGCGGAAACTGTACACACAACCATTCATCAACACCATTTGTACATTACAGGAACTCGGCTGGGAGTTATTGCCGCCCCCCGCCCCCCGTATCATCCTGACCTCGCTCCAAGGCATTTCCATATGTTTGGGCCATTAAAGGAGTTCCTGGGAGGCCAGCGTTTCAGACGTGAAGCAGGCAGTTCGATCAAGCCTCTGGCATCCTGAGATAAATTTCTACCTTGATCGTATCCAAGCACCAGTGAAACACTGGGACTATTCTGCACAATCAAAAGTCCTGGTTTGACTTGAACGTTTACCTAAACGTGAGAAGGTTTCTAGATCCCATAGAAATGGTAATGATTTATAATTTCCATATCTATAAAACTTCAAAAAATAAAAATAAATATATAAATATTGCTAAAAGCACTAATGATAAACAGCGGCTTCATTAACCTTTAGATTTGTGTCAGAGAAAAAAATGAAAATCTATTTTAAAGAGAAGACAATCCATTGTAAGGGTGTGATCTGTGAAGCATAGGTGTCACGACCTAAATTGTTTAACACACCTACATGTAAATATCAGGAAATAAAAGCTGATATTCTTGTCCATCATCTAAATGTTTTTTTTTTTCCCTTTTAAAAATCTCAAACCCCAAAATCTTTAGTGCATATCAAAACGTAATAATTGCCGTTGCAGTTCCAGTGCTTTCGGGGGGGTTTCCACCCACACCAAGAGAAATAAGTGTCTAGATCCAGAACGCAATCGTTATTAAAAGGGTAATCTCTCCTTAACGAGCACTGTATCAGGCAAAACCCGCACGCCTACTCGTTCATGTAATTATCTAATCAGTCAGCAGCAAGGTAGAAGGGCTGGTCTGAGGTTTTTTTAAACTGCTGATCCCATGGTATTTCCTCACACAAACAGTCTCTAGAGGTTACGCAGAATGGTGTAAGAAAGAAAAAGCATCAAAAGAAATTCTGTTCTGCACGGGCATCACGTCACAGCTACAATCTGCTCATCTTCTAATGGTTACTACCAGCATAATAATGCGCCGTGTCACAAGGCAGAATCAAACTGGATTCAAGAACGTGTGTCAATGTGCTCAGTGTGCTTCCCAGTCCAGACCAGAATCTTCAACATCCTTGAGGATAAATGCTGCGAAGAACTGTGAGCCAAGCAAGGCTTTATTAAGTTCACTGATTCTAATTCATCACAATATTAATATTATATAGTTATATCACCTCCAACCCTCTCAGTGTGCATGAAAGTGAGAACATTCACTGCCTGCCCTGCTCCAATGGTAATGTAGCCTAGCACACACACACACACACATCATAAATTCCATGGTGAAGCGAGAAAAGGTCACATCTGTGCAGTAAAATTGTGCAGAGAGAGAAAGAACATCGTGACGTATGATTTTATCGTATGCGGGTAGGCAGTGGGGTGATGCGTTATCAATATCGCAATGTTAGATAACGTTTACGACAGTGACGAAAAGCAGAGTCACTCGCATGAACAAGCCACCGGCTGGCAAGGGAACAAGAGTTTATAGCTGCTATATAACGCAAGCGATAACAGAAACCAACCTGCAACCCGACATGAAACATTCCACAGCATGAAAGTAAAACTGTTCTTTTAAACATTACAACTGCTGGAGACTTAAAGACGTAAATCGTCTCAGGATGCTCGGAACAGTAACTCCTTTGTGTCAGGCTGCGTCGAACCACCCCAGGGTTAACTCTCCAGCAAAAGCACACACAGTCGGGATTTATGCCCATCCATAATCCCCACTTCTATCATGTACTCAATCTGGTGTCTCCAGAGTCATAACCTGCCTAAAAAAATCTTCATAAACTCATAATCCACTTCACTTTAAAGCCTTATTTGAAAGGGAATGAGGCGCCTTTGACAGATGATACCATCACTAGGGTTACACACACTTGGGACACTTCTATTCCAGACTGTTTAGTCTAATCCTGAGACACTGCATCACACCCACACAGTGTAGTCACCCTGCACTTGCACCAATATGTGTGTGTGTGTGTGTGTGTGGCCTGCAAGCAAAGGGTGGAGTGATGGAAAGAGCCACAGTAACACACACACTCCAATTCAAACACAGCATTCTGGCCCTACTCCTGCCGATCAAACACACACTACACACTTAATCTCCTGCTCTGCTCTGCAACGGATTCTAACGCACCTTCACTGAATCCTCGGTTTCATGCAGGGCTCCGTTCGGCTCTTCTTAGCAGTCTACTGATCTGTAGACGTTTTTTATGCAAGATCAAATTAAACTGTAGTTTACATAAAACTTAAGACTTTAAAGTTTCAACTTAAAAGCACCAGAGCTGAAAGATGGTCAGTGAGTGCTGTGATGATTTACTATGATCAGTAGAGATCAGGAGAGGAAAGAAAAAGGATTCAGCTTGTCATGATTCTTTTGGTGTGGCAATTAATGAGTCACCACACGCCTCCGAAATTATTTTTAGATTTCCATTGGTTTGCATTTAAGGTGGTGCACTCCAAACTATTCACACATTGGCAGACAGCAGATGGAGGTATGAAAATGTATTTTCCCCCCTTCCTGACTTTTTTTATTTTTATTTTCTTGCATATTTGTTACACTTAAATGATTTAGATCAAACTAATTTTAATATTACACAAAGATAATCAAAGTAAATACAAGATGCAGTTTTTAAATGGTGATTAAATTTCTTAAAGGATAAAAGGTGTCCAAACATACTTGGCCCTGTGTGTGTGTGTATA
>JAOVVA010000044.1:5036083-5055561 GCA_028565275.1 Leiocassis micropogon
AATAAAAACTTTGCAGCTTTCGAACCTGGACGACACGCCGTAATTGATGGACGCACGCCTTAACCTTCTGCGTCCTGCAGGAGAATGTCTGGCCATCAGTGTGTGACCTCAGGCTCAAGTGCACTTGGGTTATGCAGCATGTCCACCTCTAAATGGCTCAAAAAATAAAAAGGCTTTGGAGTAGCCGAAGTCTGGACTTGAATCTTATCGAGATCCTTAACCTGGCCGCTCATGCTCGAAAACCCACCAAGGTGGCTAAAACAATTCTGCGAAGAAGAGCGGGCCGAAAATTCCCGCACAGTGACGTGAAAGACTCACTTTCACGTCACTGTGCCAGTTATCGCAAACACCTGATTGCAGTTGTTGCTTCCAAGGAAAGCACAACCAGTTGTTAGGTTCTGGGGCAATTACTTTTTCACATACAGTAGGGCCAGCCAGGTTTGGGCAGTTAATAAATTAAATCATTTAAAAACTGCATACTTGGGTTATCTTTAATATAAATATATTATTCATATAATCTGTGACAAATATGCAAACAAATGAAAAGAATCCATAATGGACAAAATCTTTCATGGCATTGTGGCATGCTGTGTTGTAAGAGGACAGAGGGTAGGTTAAGGCATTGGACTACGGTTCAGAAGGTCCCAGGTTCAAACCCCACGACCACTAAGCTGTCACTGTTGGTCCCTTGAGCTCTTAACCCTCAACTGCTCAGAAGTATAATGAGAGAAAAAAAAAGTCGCTCTGGATGAGGATGTCTGCCAAGTGCCTAGATGTAGATGTAACAGAAAAGTTTGTGTAGAATTATAGCAAAATCTACCAGAAATTTTTTTTAATATCAAATCTGGATATTTATAAAATTGTGATAGTAAGAATCACAATACAAATGGAAACGGCACCTAGGTATAGATATAATACTAAACTGGCTCGTCCCTGATGATTCCCCTCCCTTATGATCAGTCAAGAAGCTGTAATCTAAAACATTATACATTATACATTAAGGTACCCTTAACATACATAGAACCGTGATTTCATGTTACCTCGCATATGGAGGGAAGTAACAGGGATTGCTGTTGCCACGGGGTAGTTCAGTTAGATTGCTTTGCTAATCTGCCGGCAAAGCTAGAACGCAGCCTGGCATACGGTATGTAAATGAGACAACCGGTTTTTCCACACTGATTAGTGTATCGTTTACTTTGTGGTTTACAAAAAAACTAAAAGACAAAACGCAAATGGTCTCTATGCGGCAACAACAGACAAACTACAAACAACAATGACTTTTGTTTATATTTCTTAATCTGAATGTAGGATCACACATCAACTGCCACTTTCATTCATTTTAAAATAAAGATAATAAAAAAAAAAACACATACATTATACAAAATTTGTTTCATACATGAACATGAACCTCAATATTCCACTAATAATGAGAACAACAACCCAATTAGAAAATGTAAACATCTGAATTGGAACAGTCTGACTCGATCGGAATGAATGTTGTGCGAGAAAGAGAAAATGGGGAAATGGGTAACTATTAGTCATGTAAACACTTGATCTTGGAATAAATATATTCTTTCTGCTCATGTTTGGCCCACGTGGGGGGCCACCACTGTCCCTTGGTGTCCCCCATAAATTAAAGCTATGAGGTAACATTATGTTTCCCGAAGGGATATTTTGCTTCCATTACTGATTGTTAAACTCTGTGAGGACAGTTCTCACCCATCTGTATTTACTTTCAGTCACTGCGTCTGTGGTGTGTGGAGGAGAGAGAGCACCGACTGTCTTATCATTTCACATGTAGTAAAGTGTCTACCCGATGAAGCCGAATTCTTGTAACCAATGATAATGCAGAAAGCGTTAGAACCTAATCTCAAAGTTCGAGAAAAATACTTTGTTATATTTCCAGCAGATGAAATGCTTCACAGCATGCAGAACCACTTTACATGTCAAGTAAGGTGTATGTACACGTGATCAGATCAGAGTCCATGTCAACAGTTCAGGTCGAACCTTTCATCTGAATGATTTTAATAAGTTTGAAGAAACGTTGTCCATGTACATCCAGTAAGTATTCAGAGCTTCTTTTTTGTTTTTTTCACAAAGATTTTAAACAAGCTCCTTTCATATGGTCATTATAGGGTATTGTTTGTAGAATTTTGAGGAAAATAATGAATTTTATCCATTCTGGAATAAGGATTTAACTTAAAATGTAGAAAAAGTGAAGCGTTGTGAATACTTTCCGGATGCACTGTAGCTAACGATGCAAAAATAAATCCACCGACCAGTTTTCTAGGTGAAAAACCCTTAGTTATTAAGCTAGACCTTTATGGTTACAAATAAAATCTAATGAATAGTGCAGCTCTAGCTAGATGTGCTGGCTCAGGATATCAAATAGCAGCATCTCTGTCCTTATGGCAGCCTTTAGATTGTGTAGCCTGTGACATGATCATGTGACCCCATTACAGGCAATCATCTTAAACGTATCTAATAACATTCACTTTCTGTCTTAATTAAAAAAAAAAAACAAAAAAAAAAACAGGTAGAACTTGCAACACAAGGAAATGTTCCTTGCTGTTGAAAAACGTTTGTGTAAATTTAATCAGATTTTATAAGAAGGATGCTTTGGGTTGACGATAAGAGCCTAGCTTACAGGGAGAGTTACTGCAGATAGGAAAGAAAGAAAGAGCAGGTTTTACTAATGAAACACATGCAAACATACTAAAAACATCTAAAACAACAAAGACGAGGAAAAGAATTTGTTTAAACCAGCTTCTGTGGAGGGACTTTATCTGTGATGTGCTGCTTCAAGCTCGGGTTCCATACACATCTGATAGACATGATGTGGATTCCTATCATTGCTGTGCACTCACACACTTCGGAGCTGGACATGATGTAAGTATACTGCGTCATAATCGCTGACTGAGGCAGAGATAATGCACTTATTAAGGTATGTCATGGCACAGGTGATGATGTGGAGAACCACATTCCAAGCACACAACGTGCAGACACAAGCCGAACACAATGCTTGGGAACACTACACTGAAACTGTAACGCACTCACACGCATGCGCACGCGCACACACACTCCTTTTCTGCACCACTGGCAGTGCAAGCCCAGACGGGAGGCACAGTCCAACAGAGAGTGACACTTGGAAGGGGGGGGGGGGGGGGCTTTGCAGCTCGTGTCAAAACTAGCCCACAAATATCTTTAAAAACCTCAAACACTCTGCTTCACTCTCCAATCACAACAGATCTCCAGCCAATAGGGTTGACCAGACTCCTGCCACAGACATGTGACTGATGGGATTGCGATATTTTTCCCTACAAGCAAAAATTCCTTCTACACACTCACTGCTGGAGCTATATTTAACAAAAATGGAGTCATGCAGGCTGGAACAGGAAGTTGACCGCTCGCTTGCGTGGAACAGCTCAGAGACTTCAACACAAACTTGTCACTTTTCTAAACTTCCACAACCCCAGCACACAGCACTGACCCATACTTATTTTAAAGCTCTGCAAGAATTATGGTGTTTAAAATTGTCGTTTTCTATAGATAACTGTAGACATCACTTAGACATCGTACGACATCTAATTATTAGAAGATAAGTTACTTGTTTGGGTAAGATCAGTAACTCAAGATTCTCACCATTTTAGTTCATACTTGCTGTTAAATACTATAAAAAACTTTAACTGTGGTTTTACTTTATCCCGTTATATAGACCCTTTTAAAGCCTACATCACGATTACATCGCAGTGCTAACTGAAGACAAAACATTACAAACATCTGAGGCAGCAGGTGCTGAAAATGGCATCTTGCTATGGTGTCGTGTGCCAGAACTTAATGAGTGACTGTTCCACCCTTACGTTTTATTGCATACCTGCTTTTATTGCTAGTAAAAAATAAAAATAAATACAAGAAAAAAGATGAAAGGTCTGGAGTAATGCGATCATCAGAAATGCTTGCGTTTGTAGTGCAAGCTTTATAGCAGGTTATATAAAGTATTGTCTTTTGGAGGCAGGTACACCAATCAGCCGTAACTTTAAAACCATTAACATTAAAACCTAGTTTGTTAAAAAAACGAGTTTTTCGGTTCCGCTTGTGCTGCCAGGACTCCTCGGGGCATGGCTCCATGGAATCTCTGGGGGTGTGCCGTGGTGTCTGGCTCCAGGACATGTGGGGTGGGGCCTCTGAGGATTGAGCATCAATGGGTGATTGAGATCTGGCGAGTTTCAAGTCAAGTCAAGTAGACTTTTATTGTCATCTCATCCATATACAGTTCAGTACACAGTAAAACGAAAAAAAAAAAAAAATGTTCCTCCAGGACCAAGGTGCTACATACAACATAAATGTAGAACATAAATAACCAGAAACTAACTAACTAAGAACCTAATTAGGTCAGGTCAACAACTTTAAACTCTATATCTCTATATCTGCTGGCCCCGTGTGCAGCAAACTGTGATGCAATGGGGGTTCTGATATCCATCTGTTGTGGCCAACACTGGCTTTTCTGTGGGATTGGACTGGACTGGACTGGACTATGACTGGTGCCCTGGGTGCCCATGACCCTGTCACCAGTTCACTGGTATATAATGGATAATCAATGTTATTCAATTCCCCAATGGTGGTTCTGTCATGCCAACTAATGAAGAGGAAATGTGATGTACCAGGCTAAAAGGCAAGCGGAGCAGAAAAACACCAAAGAACAAACTACAACAAAGGAAAACCGCACTGGGTTCGACTCCTGTCAGCCAAGAACTGGAATATATATTCATTACTTCTGTTTCACACCGGAACTGTTAAAAACACAAAAGACACACGAGTGCTAAAAGTACAAGCGGCTTGTCCTAAACATAGGACCACACACAACAGCTCTGCAAGTTAACAAGCATTTCCAGTATGTGGTTGGACAAAGGCGGCTCCTACACAAGTCAACTTATTCAAATGCACAATTAGGCCTTAATATGCTGAAACCTCTATATCTATATCTATAACCTCTAACCTCTATATCTATAATATCCTCACAGCTATTCAGCATCTCCCTCCAGGAACTTAACATCCGAGTGTGCACAGAATTACAGACAGCTTGTTTGGGTCAGAACCTGATTCTTTCCACAGAAGGAAACGCATCTAAACTGCTTGTGCATGCTGGAGCTGTATCTTGTTACTACTTCTTCCACGGAAATCTGAGCTGTCTGACGAAACAGAGAACTATGTAGCAATTAGCCAAAAGTAACAAAGAAATGTTTTCATGTTAAGCTTTCACACATCATCAATTATATGCTTTTAACTAAATCATTCAGATACATTAATCCTGATTTCATTTCATCTAACTGCAAATCTGACAGTGGGAAAAAAAAAGGATATTTTGCTGCCTGGCTGTTACGATAAAAACAGAGATTCATGTAAATACGACAAGAATCATTTAACCCCTTGTCTATGTTTACAGTGTTGTTATATTGCACTCTCAGCTCAACTTTTAAAATATAGCTCATGTATCAAGAACCTAAACTTGCTAGCTAGCTATAAGGGATGGGATTCACCAGGGATCAGTTGATACGATATCACGATTCGATTCGTACTGCAATTCTATAAGTGTTGCTATTTTATAAATAAATGCTATAATATTTTTCTCAGATTTGGTTATAATTCTAAACAAACTGTGCAAATAGTTTGCAGCTATGTAAATAGTGAATAGCACCACCTGCAGGATTATTGAGGAACAGCAACACTTCAATTACCTTAAATGTAAACGTAAAATAAAAATATATATATTTATTAAAAAAAAAAAATCACCACACAAGAGAATCATGATAAGTAACTGAATCGATTTTTTCCCATCTTTACTAGCAACTAGCTAAATACTTCAAGCTGGCTGATGTTATGTTCAGCCTTATTTGAATATAAAAAGTAGCTAAAAAAGGGAATATCGTTTTATGTTTGTGGGTTTTAGCACACACTTACTTTCCCATTAAATTAACTGCTATAAATAACTTTGACTTAATACTTAATATTTATTACTTGGTTCATCGTGCAACTCAAAAACAAAAAGTAAATGCAATAGCTTTGGGTTTTAACAGAGTCACCATGAAAGTACACATAAGCTGTTCTACACATTAATTTCGAGATGTGTGCTCTGGAGACTTATGTTTTCATAAAGGCCATGAGAAAAAGGGATCCATGTCAGGAGTATTACATTTTGGTTGATTAAAGTATTTCTAAATCGCAGCACCTGGACAATCCTAATGAGTCTTCCAGTCATCATGTCCTCCTGCTTATCCTACGTTCTCTTGCTCTTACTGAAAAGCACATGGTGCTCTTTATTAGCAGGGCGTCAGACACTAACAGCTATCTTTAATCTACCCGGTAAATGCTGAAATGCATCCAGTTCATTCTTTCATTTAATCCCAAAATAACTCTGAAATGAAAAACAAATGAATACAGAGTAGTAATACTTTTAAAACCCCTTTTTTCCACATTTTGAAGCAAATGAATGAAGGGAATGTACACAGACCATGATCCACGCCTATCTCCTCATTTTAACTGTTGTAACACTTAAACATACTTTAAGTTGACTGACTGCTTTTTTTCCTTTTATTGCAAACATGTTCATTTTGTATAGACAGATTAAAAATAATCTATTTTTGGATGTCAATATTTACGTAGAACATTATTTAAAACCAATTTTGTGCTTTTGAGGGATAAGAGGGTTCATCTCTACACTGTTCAAATCTCCATCCTCTGCTTTTCTTTTATTTAAGTATATTATTTTACACCAGGTTTTAATTTCGCTGTGTTTTTTCTTCCTATTTTGCAGATGTTATACACGGTTATGTTGTTAAACCTATTAAGTGCATTGAATATCATGAAATCCTATAATCATATATACACAAATAACAGCACACTGCTCCTAATGGTCACATTTGCCTTTAAGACAGTTTAAGCCACAAGGTTGACACTTGGTTAAGCTGCTAGCTGTCTGACTCCTGGACAGACCATGAAGCTTGCATTTGTGAGGAAAATGTGTTTTGTTTTTGTGGCTGGTTGGCACTCATTAGAGCAACTCTCTTCCAGTAAAAAGGGAAGAATGAAGCCAGGAGAACTCTATGGGGGCGGCAGCGTTGCAGTATGCTAGAGCAGACTGCAAAACAAACAGTACCTGAAGGATGCGTCATGACAGGCACAAGAACCTCGACAGCACTCGCTTCCTCTCCATGGCAGAAATCCATCAATCCTGTTAAAGATCGAAACCTAACTATGTTGCAATAATTCATAACAAAGTACATTTGATCGTTGGTAGTTATAAGCGGTAGAACTGCACTGCTGAAGCCGTGTAGAAGGACAAGGGATTATGAAGGCATCTGATATCACCAGCGTGACTGGAGAGAAACACCGGCATGTCTGTATGCAAATCCAACTCATCACCAGTGGTGATCTACAAGGTGGAGTGTTTTATCATCTCATATTCCAGATCAGCAACCTGATAGAAATAATTGGTCACATTTCTCGCACTTTTTAATAAACATCCAAATACCAATCCACCCACCCACACACACGCGCGCGCGCACAGTGTCCAATGCACCTGCATAGCATGTCATCAGGTATCTCTTTTCATCTTTTTCACCAAGATCATCACTCACCCTTCACACACACACTGCGCCAACACAAACAGAATAGTGTAAGAGTGTGCAGGTGTTTATTTCCATATAGAAAGTAATACTAAAATGAAAGCGTTAGTCCAGGAGTACTGATACCCCTTCACATCACAGAGCTGTGCACAACTCAGCAGTTTTATGAAAATAAGAGATCAACTGAGATCAGCTAATCTTACTTGCAACATACAGGTTTCCTGTTTAAATAACCAGAAGTCAGACTGAGCTGTTGTGCTGAATGCAAAAGAAAAAAAAGGAGGAAAAAAAAAAGTGCTTACGAAAGGGTTAATGTTGTTTATTGCAGACTTCATGTGAGGTTCTAGCAAGGATTCTTAATAAATACATGAAGAATGAGCTTCAGCCTCTTCTTTCTATGCACACATGCAACATCATGGAAAAACTACTTAAAGACTCATAAATATACCAAAAACATTCAGATAATAAATCTCAATTAATCAGAATATCATGGGAAAGTTTTTTTTTTTCAATAGATTTTAAAAGTACTCTCATGTAAACTGAAATATTTCAAGTCTTTTTTTTATTTTATGATTATGGCTCAGAGCTCATGAAAATCAAAAATCCAATATCTTAAAATAGAATATTTAATTTCCAGTCGAAGTCAATTACTATTGACAAAGTGTAAATACTGTATCTTTTGACCTAGACACAGAAGGCCATTGCTGAAAGAGTGCTGGAAGCATATTAACGCTGGAAGCTGAATGAGGCTGGAGTCAGCACATCAAGAGCCAGCATGCACAGATGACTTCATGATACGGGCTACAACTGTTGCATTCCTAGTATCAAGCTAAAAATCCTAAACCAGTGACGATCCCAGGAGTGTCTTACTTGGGCTAAGCAGAAAAAGAATTGGGACAGTTTACCAGTGGTCCAATGTCCTCTTTTTAGATTAAAGCAATTTTGCATTTCATTTGGAGAGGCACAGGATACAAGTTGCTTGAAGTCCAGTGTGCAGCTTCCACAGACAGTGATTATTTATTTATTTATTTTGGGGGGGAAGGAGGAGGGGCATATCATCTGCTGGTGTTTGTCTACTGTGTTTTATCAAGTCCAAAGTCAACACAGCTGTCTAGCAGGAGATTTTAGGAGCACTTCATGCTTCTGTCTACAGACAAGGCTTTATAGACCTGTCGATTTCCTTTTCCCAAAGGACTTAGCACCTGTCAACAGTACATAAACTAGCACTAACTGGTTTGCTGTCCATATTACTGTGGTTGATTGGCCAGCCAACTCACCTACCCTGAACCCTACAGAGAATATAAGGGCTATGGACGATGAGAAACAGATGATCCAACAAGATAGATGAGCTGAGGGCTGCTTTTAAAGCAACCTAGTCTTTAATGACGCCGCAGCAGTGCTACAGGTTGATTACCTCCATGCCATGCTGCATCGACACATTTGTGTATTGTAAATTCTTTTTGGGTGATCTTAGGAAACATTCTAAGGTACTAGATTTTTCATGAACTGTAAGCAGTAGTTATTGTACTAAAAATAAAAAAGGCTTGAAATATTTCACATTACATGCAATGAATCTAGAATATACCATACAAGTTTCCTTTTTTTAATTATAATAAATTTTTTAAAAATCTTCTAAATTATATTCTAATTTATTGACATGCATTGTAGTTTCCCCAGCTAAAAAGTAAAAGAATGATACAATGTAGTATATGCAAACAACATCAAATAATTGAAACCAGAAAACTTTGGTTTGATGTTATCGCCACCATATTACATTTCACAGAAAAGGCTTGGTAATTTTAATTAAATACTAAAATACGTCAAGTAACTTTATAGTTTAATTAGACGGGCTAAGTTTCGAAATGATTTATGAAGCAACATCTGAATGACTTAGTGGAGTTGTTTTTGTACAAAACAAATGGCTTTAATAAAGTCTGTTAGTTATTTAAACTGATTACTGTTTCAGCCTTTCTCCTTTATAGTTAAGCTGATTCCTCATCAATTGAATCAGATGATTAATCACCTATTAAATGGTGTTTATTTTTACAGAATTGTGTGAAATTAAACATGAAAACCATTTAATGATCACAGAACTGTATCAAAGATTTGAGCATCAGCCCATACACAATCTCTGTTCAACACTCACATCTGTACAGTAAGGAAGTCGACTTTCTGTAAGATCTTGCTGCCAAATTAGGAGGCCTCTCAAAAGCATGAAAGCAGCATTGTGTCAGACACAGGTTCACAACCCTGGGTCCGGGTTGATTTAAAACACCCGCTTCAATTCAGAACAGACTATTAATTAGCTGATTACTTAAGTAAGGGCAGGGGTAGCTCAGTGGTTAAGGTGTTAACCCTCAACTGCTCAGGTGTTTAATCAGATAAAAATGTAAATTGCCCGGGGTAAAGGCGTCTGCCAAAACACTGTAAATGCGAATATAAATAAGGTGAGCTGGAAGCTGGGAAATCTCTAACATATGTAAGACAAAAGGTTCTCCAGGACAAGCAATGACCTCTGCTGTAACCTGGTACTGGAGAAACCCATGCCCTGAACATTTCAATATTTTAACAGAGTTCAGAACAGGGAGTGTTGTTGAATATTTGAGTAGTCGAATCAGAAACATCAAGAATAAAAAATAAAATAAATATGTGGAACATGTGGTTTTATGACACCTGGATTAGGAAACTGTGTCTTAAGACATTTTGTCTTATGCTAATGAGCAAGATCTGCGTTGTGACAGTGAAATCATGCATCCCTTGTTTAAAATAAATAAATAAATAAATATAGTTGCAAGCAACAATGAGTGGGCCCAAGCACCCTGTGCCATCGCCACCTGGGCACAGTGGGCACATGCATTTCAAGGGGATATCCCAATACCATGATGACAATTTTAGAAATGGGGCATTTTATGTTTAGACCTCCAAAAAGCCCCAGATGCTGGAAATAAAAGCAGAACACTGATGTTACTGAATGTGATGTCAACCCATATGATATCCCACAGAAAGTTATTAACCACTTTTCGGCATAAGTTTCAGGCATCGTCACGGCTGACCCGGTTGAGATATCAAAAATCTCTGTAGTTTTGCATCCTCAATATCATTAGATCACATAGGCTCGGTTTGGTGGCGAGCTTATACGGTAAATTCCCTAAGAAGAGTGTATCAAATTCCTTCAGGTGCTTTTTGCAAATGACACAAGATAACTGACTTCCTGTTGAGTTGAGCCCAGGACATGCAATATGAAAGTTGTTCAGCTCAATGAGCTCTAAATGTATACTGGGTATGTGCAAGTGTGTTTGAGCTATGCAGCACAATCTCGTGTAAGGGTCTCTCAGGCATTCTAATGGCAGCAGATTTAAACCTGTCTGCCAATTTTCAAGACTTTTTAAACATGATAAGTCCCAGAAAAATCCCAAAATGTTGGGGAAAAAAATTATTGGGAAAACAATAGTGCCCTTCACACAATGATGACATGGAGCTGATGTCATAGTGCTTAGGCCCTTAAAAACAATAGGGCCCAACACACTACAGCCCTATGTTGTCAACATGCTATGACAACATAGTGCTGATGTTATAATGCTTGGGCCCTAATAATAATAACCATCATCATCATCTTTAAATAATCACCGTCATATCATGTTCTCTGACCTGATCCCATTACATTGTTG
Source organism: Leiocassis micropogon (assembly GCA_028565275.1). Taxonomy (NCBI): domain Eukaryota; kingdom Metazoa; phylum Chordata; class Actinopteri; order Siluriformes; family Bagridae; genus Leiocassis; species Leiocassis micropogon. The sequence goes on from JAOVVA010000044.1 coordinate 5,047,374, forward strand.
CAGGACAGTAACTACCCAGATACAGTTAAACTATATCAGATTGATGTATGTATATAGCCCTTGGCATGGTTTTAAAATTATTATATACATAAATTATATTGCATAAAAAACAAAACAAAATAAACAAATAGATAAATAAAAAGTTTGGTGTTGGGTTCATCAGAAATGCTTGCGCCCAATTACAAATATTTTCGAACATTTAGGGGATCCCTACCCATCAGGTACTTTTATGAATGGTAATTTGCCAAGATGTTGGATAACTTAGAAGCACAAAAAAGAAACAAAAGTAAAAGACAAGGACTCATTAACTCAGTGGAGCACATGACAAACAAAACAATATTAGAAGTAGAGTTTGATTGGGAGGTACGGCTGTTCACTTTTTGTTGAGGTGCGTTTCCTTGGTCCACAAACAGGTTAAATTAATCGTTTCAAGTTTGTGTGTCACCATGACATTTTTTTTCCGTAAGACAAAAACACACACCTCATAACCACATCAATGAGTTTTCACTGTTATCTTACACTGTGAATAAAGTGTGAACTAAGAACAAATGCTGAAATAATTAGAGTCACACAAAGTCCATGCATGTGACACTCAGGCCAGTGATGCTGTTTGAAACGCTTCAGAGAATCGCGTGGAGATGAGTCAGAGATAAGTGATAAGGGCAAAGGCTCAATGCCAAAGAGTACAAAACCCCATGTACAGCAGCGCATGCTCATAAATAAAGGTCCCATTGCAAGGGTGCAGGTTATCATCAAGGGAGCAGAGGTTCTGTTCCTTTAATATATGCATCTTTCAACTGGAAGTGTGAATACACTGAACAATTAGATGTCATTTAACCCATAACGCATTATTACATGTCATCTTGTAGCTGGGAGTATACACATGGTGTTGGCTTTTCCAGTCATGCACCCTGAATTATTTAACGCTTTGCATGCATTAAAAAAAAAAAACTTTAATTGCTTTATTTCTGTGTGTGTGTGTGTAGGAATGGTTGTGGACGTGATGGTGTTACCTTGAACACTTCCGAGAAGAAGCCCGAGCCGATCTTCTCGCAGACGAAGTCGTCGATGCGCGCGAGGCTGGACACGGCGCTGCGCAGCGCGCGGTATGAGGAGGGCCGGAGTCTCTGCGGCCCGTGCGCTCCTTCCGCTTCCGGCTCCGCGCGCTCCATCCCGCCGCTCATCCCTCACACTCTCTCCGGGACACACGCACACACTGCCAGTGTTTACATTTCTCAGCGCTCGCCCTGATCGCCCTGCGCAGAAACTCGGAGCCGCGCGCGAACACAGGTTACGGACATACAGAGCTGCAGGAGGACATTAATCCCGGGTACAGAGCCTCTCTCTGTCTCTCTCTCTCTGTCTGTCTGTGTGTGTGTGTGTGCCTGGGGCTTGATCCGGCGCCGTTGGTCGGGTCGATTGATTTACACCCTCGCACACGTCCTGCACACATCCACAAACGCGGTGCAAAGATTCGGACCAACCTTCAGACCTGGTGCACCACCGCGCATATACACTTCATTTACTCCTCGCTGCACTGATATCCTGCAGACCGCACACTGAAAAACACAGAAGTTCACTGCAGATTTTTAGTCAGTCAATCAGCACACGCGCGCGCGCGCACACACACACACACACACATTTACACTGCATGCCCTTCTTTAGACTCGATGCACTCTCAATGCGTCATATTCACTGAGGTTTAACATGCAAGTCCTGATGCTACTGACACTCGGGCAGCTCGGTGTAGTCTGTACGTGACAGCACACAGATCGCACCGCACGCGCACTACAAAATGAATAATGCATGAGTGTTAGTAAGCAGGGCGCGAGCTGCTCCGGTGACTCCGAGCCCGGCTACACACATCATACACACGGCGCCGGTGTGGCCTACAGTGTAAACACCGCAAGATATCAAGCCCGTGTTTTACCTTTCCGCAGTCTGCGCGTCTGTTAGCCGAGAAAAATGACACAAACTCCGGCAGTTCACCGCGAAGTAAGCGCTCCGCGTTCTCATACACACCGCCCGCTCGCGCGCTGCGCCAATAACATCAGGAAATGAGTGTAAAGTGGCGCTGAGACCTGATTGGCCGCGAGTGCAGCCGAGTGGGCGTGGCCAAGCGCGCAGCAGACCTTTACCTGCGTGAAAAGCGCGCTAAAAGGCAGAAGGCGTGATCTAGCCTGCTGTCAAGTACTCCAGTGTGGACTTTATTTCGTACCTTGTACATTGTACTATTAACTGAATAGGATATTTAGCCCAGTGCACTTCTGAAATCCCACAATGCAGTGCAAAGGAGAAGTGTACAAACTACACACACACACAGTAAATATAGTACAGTACACTTATTATTATTAGAGAGAACAGAGAGTGTTGAAGAAAAGCAATATAGGGTAAGCTATATAAGCATGGTGGCCTTGCATCTCTGTGTTCGTAGGTTCGGTTCCCATGCTTGGTGTGTGTGTGGAGTTTGCATGTTCTCCCCGTGCTCGGTGGGTTTACTCAGGGTACTCCAGCTTCCTCCCACATTCCAAAGACATGCAGTAGTACCTGTAGTGTGTGAGTGTGTGTGTATCCCTGCGATGGATTGGCTCCGTGTCCAGGGTGTACCCTGCCTTATGCCCCAAGTCCCCCCACGATAAGCAGTATAGACTATGATGATGAGTGAGTGAGAGAGTATTAAAGAACATCTGGGTAAACTAAATCAGTATGAAGCAATGATATATACATACTGTATACAACTTTCTGTTGATAAAAATAATGAATTCATCTTTGGTAAAGGTGCCATGGTGGCGTAGTGGTTAGCACTGTCACTTTGCTCCTCCAGGGTCTGGGTTTGATTCCCAACTCTGGGTCTATGTGTGTGGAGTTTGCATGTTCTCCCCATGCATGGTGGGTTTCCTCCAGGTACTCCAAATTGGTAGGTCCAGTAGTGTGTGAATGAAAGTGTGAGTGTGTGTATGTGTGAGTGCCCTTGCAATGGATTGGCACCGTGCCTTGTGCGCCAAGTCTACTGGGATAGGCTTCATGGCCACTGTGACCCTGTACACAGGATAAAGTGGTATGGACAATGATTGAGAATAGAGTAAAAAAAAAAATTTGTGACAAAAATTGTGTAAACTATATTAGTGTAAAGCCATGATATAGACATATATGGCTTTCTTTTGATAAAAATAATGAATTTTGTCTTTAGCAGAGTAGTGGCAGCACGGTCGCCTCGCACCCCTATGGTCAAGTGTTTAATTCCTGTCTGTAGTTCTGTGTGCAAGGAGTTTACATGTTCTGCCCATGAATGGTGGGTTTCCTCCTACAGTCCAAAGACATGTAGATTTGGCTGATTGGCATTCCCAAATTGTCCACAGTGTGGTGATAGATTGGCACCCTGTCCAGTTTGTCATTTGCCCAAGGTCTCCTGGGATAGTCTCCAGATCCTTTGTGAACCTGTACAGGATAAGTGGTATAGAAGATGGATGAATGAATATTCAGTAAGTCCCTTTTACTAATCAAGGTTGTAGTGCATCCTAAGCATATGGCAGGAACATTAAACACGAAGCCCGAACACACCCTAGAGCAGATGTCAGTTCACACCACACACTTCCACATTCAGTTAAGAATAATCAATCAATCTTTCAGGATCCATTTTGATCTATCTATCTATCTATCTATCTATCTATCTATCTATCTATCTATCTATCTATCAAGTAAAGTCAAGTCAAGTTCAAGTAGGCTTTATTGTCACTTCAACCATATACAGTTAGTACACAGTGAAATGAAAAACAACATTCCTCCGGGACCAAGGTGCTACATGCAACATAAGTTAACAACATAAATTAACAGTAGACTTACGAGCTAACTAAGACGCCTAATTAGCTGGCTAGCTGAGACAAGACAGATTGACATGACAACATAAACTAACAACATAAATTAACAAAAAAAAAACTGTCTTTGTTTTTATACAAAAGAGACAACATAAAGTGCACGTGCAAATGTGCAAACAAGAGCGACAAAGTGACAACGCGACAAACATGACATTACAATACTCTGTGGTAATGAGGTGATGAGTTGAGGTAGTGGGAGGAGAAACAATAAACAGTAAACGTTCTGCAAGTAGCAGCAAGAATAAAATAGTTTGTGCAAATTAACAAGTAATGAATATTGTGCAAAAGAGCATTTACAGGTTGGTAGTTTGGTAGTGATCAGTGTGTTTGCGCGTGTTCTAATGTGTGTGTGTGTGTGTGTTTTATTAGTCCAGTCCCTTTTTGTTGAAGAGATGGATGGCTTGTGGAAAAAACTGTTACACAGTCTCTGGATGCGAGTGGCCGAATACTTCGGTACCTTTTTCCTTATGGCAGGAGTGTGAAGAGTGTGTGTGAGGGGTGTGTCTGATCAGCCACAATGCTGGAGCACTCTCTGGATACAGTGTGTGGTGTAAATGTCTTCGATAGAGGGAAGAGAGACCCCGATGATCTTCTCAGCTGTCCTCACTATCCGCTGTAGGGTCTTGCGGTCCGATATGGCACAATTCCCAAACTAGGCAGTGATGCAGCTGCTCAGGATGCTCTCGATGGTCCCTCTATAGAAGGTGGTGAGGATCGGTGGTGGGCCTTCCTCAGCCTTCTCAGGAAGAAAAGACGCTGTTGGACTCTGTTGTGCAGAGAGCTGGTGTTGAGGAACCAGGTGAAGTTCTTCTCCAGGTGGACACCCAGGAATTGGTGCTGTCTGTCTGGCCAGTGTTTGGATGGCATCATCCGCTTTTATGTCATACTATGGGGTAATAACATATCTGCCGGAACATTGGAGCAGCGTGAGGAGCGGCAGTGAGTTGACTGCACACTCCATTCGCAGGCAATGGTAGCATGCAGGCGTCAGGATCTGCACACAGGCGGAGCCGCGAATCATTCTCCGCACAGTAGTGACACTGACATCATAGTGTATGTGGTATAAGTATATCAGAGTTAAGGTTCATACACTGTTCACCAATCACACAAATACTGCTTCAGTCATTATATAAGGGTTCAAATGGACACTTCCTCGGCTCGTGACAAAAAATTGTGCTGCATGCAAGCAAGTTTGAGAGAGGAGAGCATGTTGATGGATTAGTCAATAGTGTACTGCTATATATCACCTCATATCCACATTCCTTAGATTATAACACAACAATGCAATACTTTAGCCCTGGTATATTGCTCAAGGTCATCATTCAAAGTGCACATGGATAAGTAGTATCTCACTGTTCTGTGCCATGACCACGATGTATTATTAATGTCTGCTTTGTCGGCCTGCTTATTCATGGCTCGGTAGCTTATAAAAGCAACGTGAGAAACGTAATGCTACAGTGACACCATTGTGTGGACTTAGCAATCAGGTATAAATTATTAAAGAATAGTGTTCACTTATTTACCAGCTGTAAAATAGTTTCTATTTTGGAGACATGTCAGAATGGAGATGGGCTCCAGAAGCAGATCTGATGTCCTTTAAAGTTGACGTTTCCACATCAGTGCAGCGTTTTGATCGAAAAGGTCAGAATGCTCAGAGAAAAGAAATAAACAAAAACTGTCCTAAAGTTAGACGAATCACTTCTGCAATATCAGGAGTTGCAAGAGAATATTGCGAAAGCGTTTTGCAAACCACATATTGTGAAGTGCTAAAACTGTTGACTCACAGATAACATTTTGGCATTGTACGAAGCAATTTAGAGCCTACACAAACGGGAAGTGGGATGCCAAACCAGACCTAACTGCAAATTAAAGATGCCACGTGTTAAATTCAATTTTGCTTTCTCTTGATATTTGCCCTCTTATTAAAACACGACAGATGCAAATACTCAGAGCTCATTAAAATCCTCCTCTAGGCGTTGAGAACCGCAGGTTTTATTTTGATTCATTAGATATGTTACTGCATGTCTGTTAGTTATTGTGGAGTGTTAAACCTGCGTCTAACTAGTGAATAGTTGTTGATATCAAATAAATATAGAGTGTGAGTTTGTAAATGGAAGTGAAAAGTGTGTGTATGAAGGTGTAAGTGTTTTTCCTTTTTCCTAAAGCTCCCAGCTGTCTGAGACACTTGAGGATCCCAGTGGGATTGTGGGAGTGAAGACGAGCACCTGCAGACTGCTGGTCCCAGATGGAACAAAGTGTGGGTTCTGGGAAACATGCTTCCCCGAGGTTAATAATGCACAGTATGTTACTGGCTTAAATGTACAGCCATCTCTTGATTACATGTTTTTTCATTTTTATTCAGATATATACAATATGTTTTACACACACTTATTCCTCAATAACATACATATCACTTATATCACAAATATATGTTTATCTTATTTACTTATGCCTTTTCCAACTCGGGGAGTGATGAAGATGATGGTTACAGAAGCAGCCTGGCAGCCACAATTCACTATACAACTAGTTAAGGCTTAGCAGAACAAGAATTAAGACTTTTTTTTTTGGAAGAAAAAGGAAGATCTGACCTGACCCATCATTGCAAAACATTTATCTATAGGATCAGGGTGGCTTAGTGGATAAGGTAATAGACTATAGATCAGAAGGTCACTAGTTCAAACCCCAGCACCAAATATACAGTATTAGAGGGTAACCCCTCTGATGATGCCTGCGTGCAATCATTACCTGCGGCCTTTCACGTGTACCGTCGCTGTAGACGCTCTGCAGTCTGATCAGGGATTTCAGTAGTTTTGGCTTGACGTACTTGATGTTTTCTTCAAAAGAAGTAGAAAAAGAAGCTTTTACGTGTCACTATCAGTTTAAAGCCCAGTGCTTTGCATGTCAGTGCAGTGGCAGCCATGATACAGCGCCCCCTGAAGCAGGAGTAGGGTGAGGAGCCCTGCTCAAGGGCCCAACAGTGGTTTATATTCTATGATATATGGATAGCATACAATACAATATATCCTTATACATAGAGCATACAATATAGATAGGGCACTGGTGGCTCAGTGGTAGGTGTTTCGCCTGCCATGCGGAAGGCCCGGGTTCGATTCCCAGCCAGTGCCCAAACCCCAGCCACTGGGACAGTGCCGGTCCCAAGCCCGGATAAATTGGGAGGGTTGCGTCAGGAAGGGCATCCGGCATAAAACCTGTGCCAAGTTGTAGTGTAGGGCACTTGCCGGGAGCAGCTGAAAGAACAACATAGAGCATACAATATAATATATATTATTTCATTTGTTCTGTCAAGATTAAAAACATGTCATACTAGGATAAGGTGATCAGATGGAATATCATTCTGTATTTATTTGCAGTGACATTTCTCTCTCAGGACACACATGCAGTCACACCATTACCACAACCTTTTTTTTTTTTTGGTAAATAGAAAAATAGAATTTTTTTTTTAAGAAGGTCAGACACCTCAGAGTTATATCATTTTTTAATTAATTGGCCTTAATGACTGAAGAAGGTTGCTGCCCCAGAAACACACTTTTTATACAAGTAGCAATGAGAAGAGGTGAAGCCCTGCTGCCACCTGCTGTTTATTAGTAGCACTGCAGCTTTCCTTCAGTCAATGATTTCAGAATTACCTGGTGATAATAAAACTAAAACTACGCGACTGAACAATGTCTAGCTGCTTTTATTTTTATATTTACTGTGGTGTATGATATATATATGTATAGTTTTCTATTTGAGCAAGACACACCTGTAGACACACATAACGAGTATACAAGTAATGCTCAGTAATGCACACGAGATTGAAATGTCGTTAATCAATAATCAGTGTTTATATCCTGCTATCAGTCCAAGTTTATTGCACTGCTTATGGTGTCAGGCCATTGCGCAAGAAACGCGCGTTGCATGCTGGGAATCGAAAGAGTGCACGCCGACCCCTCAGGACTCCCAGAGTGTATTAGTATAGTTCAGTATGGGTTTAACAGCAGCAGAGAGGATTTTGCAGTGGCTGTCGCGCGCAGTCTGGAGTTTTCTCTACGCGCTGTTTGTTCTGGTGTCGCCGCGACGCAGAGCCGAGAGAGTGTCTCCGCTCACCGACCCGCTGCTGCTCATCCCCGCCACACAGCTGGCAAAGAAAATCCGCCGCAGACAGGTGTGTGTGTGTGTGTGTGTGTGCTCCTCACATTAAACGGCCCCTATTATGCCATTTTAAAGGTTGCTACGATTGCTTAATGAGTCTCTTAAAACAGGTTTACATGTATGCAAGGTCAAAAAACACTTTAGTTTTCTCTAAAAATAGA
>JAOVVA010000044.1:5093880-5120977 GCA_028565275.1 Leiocassis micropogon
GAGTTCCTGGGTGGCCAGCGTTTCAGACATGCATCAGGCAGTTTGATCAAGCACTAGTGAAACGCTGGGATAAATGCATTAGTGTAGCCGGGGATTATATAGTGAAATAAAGTGAGTTTTTACTCTCATAACTGTCTCTCACAACCAGTTTGACTTGAATATCCCTCATAGAAGATATATATAGATAGATAGATAGATAGATAGATAGATAGATAGAAAGCTGAGCTATATGCAGCTGAGATGCATGTGTTCTGTTTTTCTTAACGCTGCCAATTATGTACAAGTCTACCATGACTGAAATATAGCATATGTACTGAGTCTCATTAAAATTTATGGTGCTTAGAAAAAGCTTTTCTTTATCAAGTATATATTACAGCACAGTAAAATAATTTTGTTCGCATATCCTACGTTGTTAGGAAGATGTGGAAAGAGCACAGGGTCAGCCAATTTACAGCACTCCTGGAGCGGAGAGATTTAAGGGCCATGCTCAAGGGCCTGACAGTGACAACTTGGCGGTCTTGGGGCTTGAACACTTAACCTTTTGATCAGTTATACAGAGCCACAGAATAATAAATGAATAAATGAATAAATAAATGAATAAATAAATGAATAAATAAATAAATAAATAAATAGAGATGGTTCTATTAAGAATGTTAATTTTTAAAATGTACTTACTTGTAGTATGACTCCAGTGCTGTTATAATTCATTGAATGATCAATAAACAGTAATCTTTAAATTCCCCTTTAATGAAAGCTAAGCACAAACATCCCAGTTCTGTTTATCTATGAATTGAATGCTTTAAATGTGCATCTCTTAATAAAGTATTAATCTAATCATTTGCATAATGATTATATTGAATGAAGAAATATCCTCATTTTGTTAATCACAATCATATGTTATGAAATTTCTTAATGAAATTTTTAAGCAATATACAGTATCAACAACTTTAACTTTCTTTGGGAAAAAGGGGGCCATTTGGGAGTTAAAAGACCCTGTTCTTAATATGAACCTGTTGATATTAATATGGAGCAGGACTTACCACCTCACTGGCGGAAGGATGACGAATGTTCTATTTAATTTAATTTCTATAATGCTGTTTCCAATAGATACTGTATTATTGCAAAAATCACTCAGATATAAGTTCAAAGTCCCGATTAGCAAGTCAGAGGTGTTAGTACATATTTAGGTCAGAGGTGAGAGTGGCAAAAAAACAAACAAAAAAATAAACCCTGCCTAAAGAAGAAACCTTGACAAAATCAAAACTCGGAGAAATCCGTCCTTGTGTGCATGATAACAGATTTTGCCAACATAAAGCCTAACAGTATACAAGCGTAGAGGAGCAATCCGGTGTGCAGCTGCTCTTACAGTACATACACAAAGGAATGTTTACAGTTGAGATAAACTGCATTTTGGAGCTGCAGGTTTACAGGGTTTCTAGAGCAAACAGATTTGTCCTATTGAAATCATACTGTATACTCATGTTCCATTATTTATGTTTCTGTTCGTCTTGCTGTAGTGAGGCCTTAAACACATCCCACAGTCAAGAGAGATCACCTGGTGCATTAACCCACAGTACCATGACTCAATCTCCTACTACTGCCTGCTCAAGATTCATATTTATTAACTTCAGCAAACATTCCCAACTCAAGTTACAGGACACGGGTACACTGGTTGTGATCTTGGTAAAAGCAGTGCTGTAGTTTCCCCCAATAACGCTTAGAAAACCAGTGAAATTAATATAGAAATAAGATCTAAATCTCAGATTTAATCTACCACTGCCAAAACAATACCAACACCTTGACACACCGTCAGGATCAGAGATAAACTCTATTACCAGAACTTAGCTAGTTGTATTAGAAGAGGACGTACTGTAAGGATTCAGGTCAGGACAGATAGTATAGCAAAAAACAATTTTCTTTTTCATATTCTCGTATATATTTTTTGGTTATGTCAATTCAAGTATGTAATCAACTTTAAATGTCTATTTTCATTGTTATAGATTACCCTAAAGATTTGTGCTACTAACTGCAATAACGAACATTTTGTATTTTGCTTCTGAAACCATGAAAAAAGGGATCAGTTTTTGGCTTTTCCTTGCTGGCAAAAGGGCTGAGAAGGGAAAAAAGTCAAGTGCCTTGGGAAAAGTGTTGAAAAAGTTCTTTGGATGATTCCTCCATATTTTAATTGTGGGTAAAAAAAAAAAAAAAAAAGAACAGCGACAACAGTTTAGCAGAGTTGCGATTTTAGTTTGTCAGCATTAGGCACAGAAGTATTCCATCACCATTTCACTCTTTATATATCCAAGCACTGCTGAGAGTAATCCAAGATTAATCCGATATTTCCGTTTGCTTATTCTTTGTCTTGCGTCTTGTTATCTAATTGCACTGTAACCTTTTGTGGCTTGTCCACAGAGGCAGACGGGGCCAAACCTCACTGTTTATATCAGCCAAATGAACAAATGTCATCATTCATGAAATTCTAATTCACAGCTGAATGCATTTTAAATTCAGTTAAAATACTAATTACCTCTTTGGAGTGATCAATGATGTTTTAAGATGTCATTCCACATATAAGACATTCTTATCTGATCTGCTGGTCTTTCTAGCATATTCACAGTCCTATTTATCTCCATCAAGTTATTGCTGAACCTAGTAGGAAAAAAGTCTGAGATACCATATATATCTAGGATACTAAGATACTGTTTATAGATATCTAGGAATATAAATATTTTTATATTATAGGATACTATAAGATACTGTATATAGATATCTAGAAATATAAATATTTTTATATTGGTTTATTTATATGTACAGTATATAGTTTATTTAAAACTAGTTATGGAGATAGTGTAAATACATTTACAAGTATTTTATGGCTTTATTTCTTTATACTGGATGTATTTCACAGCACTGCCGTGATGAGGGCCTCTTGAATAATTAATACAGCTGATAATGCATTAATTATGCATCCATATTTTCATGTGGTCTTGAGATGAATTCACCATTAGCAACCTGATCTATAAATAATCTGGGCTTAGGCATCTCTGACAATAAAGTATTCTCTTCTACCCGTAAGGGGGGAGTTTGTTGGCAGAGGTTTTGGAGAGGGCAGAAGAAATGGCATATCTGGCGGGCAGCGCATTACACATGAAAGAAAAAAATAATCCCTTTATTAAGGTCATTTTTTGCATATTGCACAGATCTACAATCTGTAAATACAGCCTGTGAAATCTGCTTTGAGAAGGGTGTTTATTTTCAAGAGCAGTCTCTGTCCCTGTTTCTTTCTGCCCTTCTCCTCCTCCTCCTCCTCCATCAGCGCCCCTCAGCTTTTCAGCTCTGTTTGTCTGGCTCTCTCAGGTCACAGAATCCGGTTCCAGCCTGTTCTCTCTCTCTCTCTCTCTCTCTCTCTCTCTCACTTTGGACATGGCCAACTCCCTCGCCCTCCCTAATCCTGAACGGGGTGGTGACTAGTGATGCCAGGCTGGTTGATACCCATGGCACTGGTGACAGAGCAGACACCGGGCATCCCAGGACACGAACACAGATAGAAAGGCAGACAGACCTACAAACACAGGGAAAAACTATTTAGTTTATTTTTAGTACGTCAAACTCAAAGAGCAGAGAGCATCTCTCTATCTCTCTCTCTCTCTCACACACACACACACCAAAAGCCCTATACAAGAGGAGCTTTCTTTTACTTTGCATTTATTGCAGACCTCTGGCTAACCTTTTTATGAGACCTGATATACATGACATTTAGGTTTGCTTCTCATAATGATCAGTAGTGCCACAATAAAACAAAAACAATAAATTTTTACAAATTGTTTTATATCCGTGTGCACCAGCTACTTGTTACCATGAGTACTAAAAAGATGGTTAATATTGAAGAAGTACAAACAATATGAATATTTATCAGGAAATTACTACCTATCTGTGTTGCTTGACTAATCTAACATCAGTACAAACAGTTTAACTGAGCCAGAGAATTGAGGAAAGAAGTGAGGCATCAAACTGTGGTGTTCAAATCTGAAATGACACACCTGGGTTTAAATGAATGTGAACGCTACTAGTGTGTGATAAAGTGCGCAAATCAGATTGGGCTGGAACAGGGACCCATTGAGCTCCATTATCAGATATTCCACACCACAGCACTGCTGGTGTTCTGCCAACTCCCACTACCCACTCCTCCCCCAACGTCTGTAGGACGCTGGTCTTAGATCAGTTTCAGCTGTATTAAACCAGACTCCAGAGTCCCAGAGTGCAGCCCACCCCCAACGCCAAACACTTTCTCCCCCTTGATTTTCATGTTTGAGTTAATGCTTTTGGTTAAAACTTGCGGTAATCCATATTGTGAGGTGACTTATTGTATATAAACTATCCTCTCTAACCTTCAGCCATCCTGCCTACTTTATCCAAGCTACTTAATACAGCCAGCTATTTGATACATTTAAAATGATCTAGCTCACATAATAAAGAACAAGCCTAGTAGTGTAACTGTCTGAGTAGACCTGTGTGTACACTTCAGGGCTGCTATAGGTAAACCTGAGACCTGTGTGTTCTTGTAATGTCTCGGGTTCGTTGTTCATTTTATTATCACTAGCACAAGAAACTTGTCCTTGTACTTGTTTTGAGAGAAATGTGCCACGTGCATCCTGGACAATTACTATTGCACTACCGCACCGGGTACAGATAAAGAAGGATTAGGAAACTGCTATAACTGATTATTTACTGGTTCAGCCCTCAGCCCCCAAAATGTGGGCCGGTTGCAGCACCAGACCTAGCACGTTGTCTGTGGGATAGGGGTGTATGCTTTGAAATCCTGGGATATCAATTGTAAATGCAATGGAATGTTAATGATACCCAGAGAGAGCATAATTAGTCATGTTCTGTTGGTGGGAAGAATGGAGTCAATCTCTCATGTCAATCAGAGCAGCATTCTAGAGCCAGTCTAATGTCTGGTAACTCTCATTTCCCAAGGAGGGCGGTTAAAATGTTTCTCTAGCCATCAGATTCCATCTGATGTTACGTGAGCATCAGAATGTGGACGCTCTGTGTTAGCTGGGTTACCACAGCATCACCATGATGTACAAAATCCCACGATAGTAAGTGGAAAATGGAGGAAAAATAGAGAAGCACAATTCACCCAACACAGGGAGACACATAAATCTCACGTGTATCAGAGTTCACATGTAGCTGATGGTTGGGATGTAAAGCCTGAAGCAACACTGTGAGGGGTCAAATATAACCTTATGACCTCTGACCCGCTGCAAAGTTGAAAGTAAAAACACTCAGAAACGAGTATCATGGAATGTATATCGTCATTCAAATGGAGAAAATTACCCTCAGGCAAACAGTGAAACTAAGAGAATACCAGGAACTTCTATACGTTTAAGAGGGAAATAAACCCGTGATGAGGTTTCAGTAGGTACGAAGTAATACTGCAGAATTTGAACATAATTGCAACTCCTGGATTTCTGTAACATACTTGTACCTGGATTTCTGTAAACCTGCACTGGTACAATGTCGATTGCTAAAAGCATTAACACACACACACACACACACACACACACACACACACACACACACACACACACACACACACAACAAACCCACAAATATGACTAAGTTGTGTTTTGTTAACCTGGTGATTAACTTAAACAGAGTAGACTCTAAACATACTATTCCAGCACAGCAAACTTACATCTCCATGAAAATTACAGAATTATAATTTAATGTTGGATTCTCCATAAGCATGACAAAAATGAGCTTTGTACACCTTATTATTCCGTTTTTTTCTTCTTACCAATTTTCCTTGCTAAAATGAAGCAAGTTTCCTCCAGGTTTAAAATGAAATAAGCCTTTGAACTTTTCTCTCCCATGTCTTTGATCTTTCCTTTTAGGCCACATGTGCTACCACCTTTATAAGTAACAAGCAAATGACCTTCAGCTGCTTGATACAGCATGGCACACATAAAAAAAAATCACCTCATTTCACATGCAATATTTATAATAAACTGTGTGGTTTTATTATAAAAATAATGTGAAAAATGTGAAAAAAAACTTTAATTATGATTAAATTCTGATGACTTATTTGGTTCAAGCTTCTTTCATCTAGATGGCTTGGGGAAAGACACTGGTATAGGGTGGGCCTGAATGCTTCAGTACATTTTCCCCCAATGGCAGGAGCGTGAAGAGTTTGTGTGTGGGTTATGTGGGATTATCCACACTGCTGGCAGCTTTGAGGATTTAGCATGTAGGATAAATGTCTCTGATGCAGCGGTTTGTCATACTTGCGACAGTGTTTTGCAGTGTTTTTTTTTTTTTTCTTTGTGCAACTTACAAACCAGGTAGTAATATGGCTGCCCAGGGTGCCCCCAATGTGAGGATGGAAGGTCAGAGAGGTGGCTCATTCCCAGCCTTCACATAAAGTATAAGGTACCAGTTGAGTCATGTGAGCAGTTGGGATAGGATATACACTGGAGAAAGCTTTTTGAAGCGCTTCATAATGGTGGGAGTGAGTCAATGACATGAAGGCAGGAAGGTAAGGAATTCTTGAGTAAGGTGATGATGGTGGCTATGGAGCATGTTGGTATAACAGCAATGCTAAGGAATAGGAAATATTGTCAAGTCCAGCAGGTTTCCATGGGTTACATCTGTGTAGAGGTTTCCCTCACTTTGACTGTGGTGAAACAGAGTACCTGCTCATTGGGAGGGTAGTCTTTCTTGCCATGTCATTCTTTTCCTCGGACCAGGACTGTTACAGGCAGGTGATGTCCTGTAGTTGGTGACCTGCTGTAAAGATGGAGTCTTGGATCCTCAGCAGTGCATGCAACTTCTCAATTATCTGCTGCTACTGGTTGGAGTGTATAGTGATGGTCTTGGAAACGATGATGTCAGTGATGCACTTGCTGATGTAGCTAGTCACTGATGCTGTCTAATACACCAAGTTGGTGGAGTTGCCATTGGTTGCAGCCTCCTTGAACATGAGTGTGCTCAAGTGCAGGGCACCTGTTAGCCAGGTTATCACCTGCCTCACAACCAGTTTGTAGCATTTGATGAGTGATGTGTACACTGAGATTAGAAAAAAAGAGATGTGGTCTGAGAAGACAAGGTCGGGCAAGGCAGGGCTATGCGTCCAGTATGTGCGGTGAATGTTTGTCTAAACTGCACATTTGCTCCTCTTGTAACAAAAGCCACATGCTCGTGGAATTAAGGAGCATATATGCATATACTATGAGTCAATAGTTTTTTTTTTTTTTTATTACAGTGGAACTTTGGATTGCGAGCAAAGATTTTTAAGAAATCCTTTAATCCTTTTAAGTCCTCCCCTCGCTTTCATTCACACACACACACACACACACACACACACACACACACACACACACTCTCTTTAATGGAAACAGTGCTCTGTCGCAATTTTAGATTTTTTTTTAAAAGGTAAAGTGCATTTTAATTTGTTTTATTTTTACTTTACAGCAGTGATTACTTAACAAAAACTGTTTAGATTGTCCAAAGTAGCTACAGTTAGCTGTGCAGACAGCTTGGCACACTCATGGCATTCTCTCATCAAATTTACGAGGGAATTGTTCAGAAGTGTGTCTTCTCAAAAGTTAATTTGTTACATTTCTTTACTTCCAAATGTGCTTTAAACCACCAGTTGGCTTGTGCAGATAAGGGGTGGGTACAGAGTCAATAGCCCTATTAGTGCTACTACAACTACTGAACAAATTCATATTATGTCAAGAAACACTCAGCTAAGTAAAGAGAAAACACTGTCCATCATTTATGTTAAAAAATGAGGGTCTGTCAATTTGTGCAATTTACAAGTTTGGCAATTCGGTCAATTTGAAAAAGCCATCAAATGCCATGAGGTAAATTGGCACTGTCCCAGGAAAGACCAAGAGCTACCTCTGATGCGGATGAGAAGTTTATTGGAATGTCCAACCTCAGAAACTGCTGATTTACAGCACCTCCGGTTAGAGATCACAAATACTCCTTGAAGTTAAAGGGGCAGTTATGTTCCAACATCCAGTATTGAGAGAAGACTGCATGAGTTAGACCTTCATAGTAGAATTGCGCCATTGTTTTGGAATATCAAGAAGAAGAGGAGACTTGCTTGGGCCATGAAACACAAGGAAGGCCCATTAGATTGGTGGAAAAATGTTGTTTGATCTAATGAGGGCAAATATGATATTTCGGATTCTAACTGCTGTGTCTTTGTTAGATGTAGCGAGGATGAACAGACAGTTCCTGGATGTGTGATTCCCACTGTGAAGCATGGAGGAGGAGGTCTGATGGTGCTTTGGGGGTGCTTTGCTGTTGACATTGTTGGTGACTTTTTGAGAGCACACTTAACCAGACTGGTCCCATCTGGTTTGC
Source organism: Leiocassis micropogon (assembly GCA_028565275.1). Lineage (NCBI taxonomy): Eukaryota > Metazoa > Chordata > Actinopteri > Siluriformes > Bagridae > Leiocassis > Leiocassis micropogon. The sequence continues at coordinate 5,102,260 of JAOVVA010000044.1, forward strand.
ACTTAGGGGACCATCATTTGTTTTCCAACAAGACAATGACATCAAACACACCTCGCTGTTAATTAGAAGCTATTTGTCCAGTCCAAGAAGGAGCATGATGGAGTAGGGTAAATCTTTTTGAACATCTGAGCCCATCTGGCAGAATTAACACTTGCTTTTAACTGTGATTAACTGTGTGTCAAATTAACTGTGTGTCAAATCTGGACTATAAATCGAATATGACCCCATAACTTATAATTGACATTAGACTATTGTACCAACATCTATAAGATAAGCAACTGCAAAATAGAAGATCATGTGAGGTGTTCGTGGTATGTAGTGGTTAGAATCTACAAATGGTCCAAGGAAGTACAATGATGTGTGTGGGGAGTGAGCCAGCCTCCCTCATCTGATCCTACAGAAAGTGTAGCACAAAGTGCTGGAAAAGTTAAAGCTGACTTTCACAGAAAGGGGTCAGAAAACAGATTGCACTGTAGCTTGCTGCAGAACCTCAGACTTGTCAAAAGCACCTACACAATGGGCTCATGTCCATCAGAAAGGCTAATCGATGTGTATGTGCTGTCTCCTACCAGGCATCTAATGAGAGTGATCCAGCTTGGCCTTTTAATTTTTTTCACAATGTTTACTTATACCTTTTTTTTTTTTACTTTAACCGCAAAGGTGGTTAACAAAACTGCTTTCGTAACATTGAAAGGATTGAAAACATAGAGATAGTTTTGTTCCAAACAATATGTAGTTACAGCAAACTGAATGAAATCATTACGAATGTTATAGAATTTGAAAATTAAATTAAGCTTTCCAAAAATCTCTCCCTAAATCATTAACTATTTTTGTTAAATATTACCTACACAGAAGTAACAAAATGGCAATTCAATTAGATTTCTGTTGCTGTGGGTGTCTAAACAGTTAACTATTTGAAAATTAAAGATGTTAGTCATTTTGCGATTACTTAAATTATGGTGAGAGAGCTAAATGCAGGAAACAAATTAAGCTCAGTTTTCACATAATCTCTATTCTGACTTTGATGGAAAACAAGATTACATTGTATTAAATCACCAAGTACAGTATTAATGGGCTTTGTTGAAAAATAAAAGTTTAACACATTTAGTCATTATGCTGATTTTTGCTTTAACGAAAAATTATGTTATCTGTTCAAGAGCAATCTTGAAAAATATTAAATCTAAAAAGGAGCCTTCAAAGACATCAGATGAAGCCAAACCGATCAAATTAATCTATAGCAGGAACCCACCTCAAACCACTATATCCTGCATTCAGTAAATAATATGATTTGATTTAAGACATGATATATTTTATTAATAGATACTCGTAAAGAATTTCTTTTGTTCTTTAAACAGACTTGAAGCAGACTTTTGCTCTTGAACCAGAGCAAGTGAATTATGTACCACTGAATCAATATTTATTAGCATTACATGAAGCAACATCTTTAAGGTGTTTTGTGTTTGAATATGAAATTTGCATTAAAGCACAACCACTTCTTCTCACTTGCAAGCATCTGGGTTTTTATACGTTTTTATTAAATCTTGTTGTTTAATTTCAATTTTCAAAATCGGTTTCATTTGTGGACAGCACAAATAGCGTAACTTTAAGAAGGGAGTGTCTAAGGACGTTTTAAAAGTTCTACAAACCTAGTTACTGTGTGTGTAGCGTGGCCTCATGCTGAGCATGTTTCAATAACCCACAGGGCATGTATGCATGGTGCATACACATGTGCTCTCTCTCTCACCCACAGGCATTCATTCACTGGAGGCCCACATTCTTTCAGTGAGTTAATTTGCATCAGTCGACCTCAATCTCTCAAGTTTAACCCAGAGACCTCAAGGCCTTACACATGGCAGTAGCTATTCAGTGAACTCTAGACTCATTGAAGGGCACTCAAGGAAATCATGGATTTGTCTTGAGAGTAAGAAAACATACATACATTATATTTGTAACTTTAGATTTTTTTTTTTTTTGGAAAGCTGTGTGTATATTGTACATGCATTGACATGCTTCCAATAAAAGTGAATCTGGATGATTAATTTATTTCCTGACATTGTTCTGAAGCTTTTGTCTGGTTTGTCTCCGATCTCTTTAGGCTTTAGCCGCTTCAATTACAACTTTTCAACACTATTTCTGAGCTATAACCACTTTTTGTCATTTCTTAGTGGTGGACAGTGCAGCTGTTCTTAAATCACAGACCCGTTTAACCGGCAACTTGTGGTCAATGTCAAACTGGAATGCAGTTTGTGGAATTTTGGTCACACTGCGTGGCCTTTAAGGTCACAGCTTCCTTCCCCTTCACATGACAGGGGTCAAAGCTGAAGTGAGGAAACAAGAAGGACAATGAAATGCAAAAGAAAAAAAAAATTGCACAGACAATATTTGGTAATGCTTTTACGTCTATAGGCTTTGTGAAGCATCAGTCGATAATTGTGTTTGTTTGTCTAATTAGCAGACCTGCCTTTAACTTGTAAAATTGTACATTTAATTTGTAGCACATAAATCTAATTTCTTATCATCAGACACAATAGTAGTATTTAAACCTACACATAACTAACATGTTTATAACATCGTACACAGGCTATACATACAGCACGGGCACTTTATTGTCTATTGTTTTTACACAAAAATATTAAGGATCAGCAATTCTCAGTGTCCAAGTTGACCAGCCTGACTCATCTTTGTGCTGTGTGCGCATGCGCGTTGGCACACCCGTTGCTCGCCGCAGGTGCTGATGCTGAGAAAGAAGAACAAAAATTCTTTTTATTTTTTTTGCGCACAGAAATATCTTCGTTTCCCAGAAACCCGCCGGTGTTTTGGACATGCGCGGGATTCCTTAACGTCAACCACACCACCAGAGGAGCTTTCTCACCCTGACTGTTGATTAGGGGGAGGGAGGCAGGAGGGAAAGATCCAGTTTCAACTAGTTCCGTACAATGCGCTCGGAATGCATTGAAATCACGGCTCTTTTGAGGCTGATGGACGCGATGCGTCACTGAGATAACGAATGCCCCTTCATCATCATCATCATCATCATCATCTTAGTTTTGTGATGTGAGAGTTTAACGAGTGCATGTGGATGTGCCATGTGGCGAATCGGCAGAGGCACTTTACCCTTATATGTGTCATAACTTTAACAAATCTTTAACATCGTGCTCTGCATTTCCAATACAATGCACGAGTGCGCTAGTGTGCAAACATCTGCTTAGTGCTTAATGTGCACAAGCCGTCCACGAGGAGAGACGGGAACCCCGTGCATCCGTCTGCACGAGGAGAAAAGGGCGGGTTTGGGCGCTGAACAAAAAAAAAAGGGAGGCACTGCAGTGCAGCAAAACCAAGCTTTATCTCTCTCTCTCTCACACACACACACACACGCGCGCGCGCGCGCGAGAACCATCAACGCACGGACTGGGGAAACTTGCCCCAAACACACAATGCTCTCCATCACAGGAGCGCGCGCCAGTGCAAACACATCTCCCAAGTGACGCAATCACAACACTACAACTATTTAAATAGGATCATTTTGAGCATGATGACGCATCCTGATTTTACCCCCCCACACACATCCAAAAAAAAAAAGAAAAAAAAACCCACCCCCACGCACGCATGTGCACGTGGAGGTTTGGCCACATCAAGCCGGCAGAAATAAGTTTCTTGGTATCAGGACATCACCGCTCTGACTGCTCCACTCCTCTGAGCGCCATGTGGCGGATGCTTAGCGCCCAATCAGCAGGAGGAGGAGGCCACGCCCACCCCGGAACCTGAATGCACCCGGCACATCCCGCTATATAGAGCGCGTGCGCTACGCCGGCATCTCTTTGGTCGTGAGAGAGCTCAGGGTTTGCTGCACCGCATTTCTCTCGCCCTCTGTCTCTCTCTCTCTCTCTCTCTCTCTCTCCTTTTTTTTGGTTTTCCCTCCACATTCCAAAAAAAGGGGTAAAAAAAATAAAAACAAACAAACAAAAAATATTACCGCACTTATTATCGGTTTTTTTTTATTTTGGTGTTTCATTTCTCCCCGGTTTCAGTCCATCCGACGCCACTTGCATGCATTGTTCGTCTCCCAAAATGGTTTGCGAGACTAAAATAGTTGCGGACGACCCCGACGCCATAGCCGGGAACAAAAAAGATTCTCTAATCGTTTCCTCGTCGCAGATGTGGACGTCGGCTTCCGACGCGTTCGAGCGCAAAGACGCCAACAGACGCGAGCAGGTTCTAATCCGCGACTTCACGCGCGCCGATAACGCGGAGACGCGCCGCATCTTCACCGAAGGCATCATGGAGAGGATCCCAAACACCGCCTTCCGCGGACTCGGACACCAGCCGCACACGCAGCTCATCTACGCCCTGATCACAGGTAAGAGGAGTCAGGGGCTCAGCCGGAGGAGACGCAGCAGATAGCGCGCGCACACACACACACACACACACACACACACGAGTTCACAGAGTCTGTACAGAGATCAGACACACGACTGAGTGAGAGCACACAAAGGGACCGGCGCACAGAGAGAGAGAGAGAGAGAGAGAGAGAGAGAGGGAATGAATGAGCGTCTCTGCTGCAGTGGAAGTGTAGAGACTCTATAGCTCCTGCGTGGGCGCTTCATTCTCCACTTTAACGTTTATTATCTCCCTCATATCATCTCTATTATGGGAAATTTTTTGCAGAAACCCAATTAGTTTCCAAATCAGCCTGCATGTCTTATTTATACAGTGCAAACTATGATTCAGAGTCCCCCTATCTGTCTCTCTCTCTCTCTCTCTCACACACACACACCTCACTCAGTTCAGTTCAGCATTGATTTATTGGCATGAATGGTAAAAGAATTACATTGTTGCCAAAGCAATTATAAAACATTATATGATTACCTTATAAATAACATCGATCTGAATTTATAAGCAAATATAAACACATGAGATATGAACGAGTTCCATGGAATAATTAACACTCACTCACTCACTCTAATAGACACACAAACTTTCTCACATCTTAAACACACACACACCTCATTCAGTCACTCTAATAGACACACACACATTCACACACTCTCTCTCTCTCTCTCTCTCTCTCTCAGGCACACACACTCAGATTCAGTTCAGAAGGGATTTATTGGGATCAATGTTAAAAAAAATTACATTGTTGCCAAAGCAATTATAGAAGATTGATTACATTATAAATAACATGTCTGCATTAATAAACACATATAAACATTAAATAAACTCACTCGCTCATTCGAATGGACAAACTCAGAGGCGCTCTCTCTCCTTCTCTCTCTCACACACACCCCTTTCTCAATTTAATAGACACACAAACTCACACAGACTCACCCACTCTCTCTCTCTCACATACACACCTCACTCACCTCACATCCAGGCACCCGCATACATGTACACCCCCTCTCTCTCACACGCACTCTTAGAAAAGAAAAAGTTTTCTAAATGGATTCTTTGTGGTGCCTTATTTAGGGCTCTACATACACTCAAATACACTCCTTGTCACTTGCTTGCTATATTTACTGTACATATTATACATTTAGTACAATCTTACAATAACAAAGTGTTAATGCAACGTTCCTCGTCACTGGGGAGCTCTCCTTAATCATGCACGTTCGATACCTTTATTAAGTGGCTAGAACGGTGCATGTGCTGTACTTTTAAAGCTAAACGTAAATGCAGAAACAAGGAAACATGCTCTCGTTTCTGTGGAAGATATCTATAAAGTGTTACTCAAAAGAAGTAAGTATTGTACAATACTGTTCCCTCAGTATGTTAAATCATTCTCAAACAGAAACTACTTTCACATTACTTTAGAAATAGATACTAAAGTTAAAGAGAGAGAAAGATGTGAAGATGTTTAGTTGGGATACATCGTCAGTCATAAGTAAAGTTGAGGTCCACAGAGAAAAGCCCAAGGAGTGCTAGATGGAGACAAACTGCCACAGAACCCCTATAACCAGCCTTTAACCTGGCTTAAGTTAAAAGATGAACTGCTTTCCTGAGGAATTGCAGGTATCTGTTAAAAATTCCACATTGTGTGTGTGTGTGGGTCGTTTTTGGCAGATAGTCGGGAGTTGGGATGGTGGGAGTTTCACCAGTGTGTGTTGTGTTGTATAGTCACTGCTGACTAAGGCAGCATGCAGTTCAGGCTGTAGTTGTGCACTATGGTGCACTGTGTGTGTGTGTGTGTGTGTGTGTGTTTGCGGGCTCGCGAGGGTGCCCTCGTGTGTTCAACCCCCATACGAATACAGCTGCACCAACACAAGTTCACTTTTCCGCCCATGGAAATTTCATTAGTACTGTTTGAATAGCTTCAAACTAGTGATGGGAAGTTTGAATTATTTTAGTGACTCGGTTCTTTGAATCTCGTTCATCAAAATAAACAAATCTTTTTTTGAGTTACTTAGTTAATTTTGCTCTTTTGATAAGAAATAAAATAAAATGTTGCATTTTCAATAAAAATACGCCCAATAAATCTACATACACAAATTTTGGCTATAGTTCCAGTAATGAAAATGATACAATGCAGCTAAGGACATATTATAATAAACAGAATGAGTAGCTCAGTTCTTATATCTTCTAGTCTGAGTCGTTTGTTCTTTTGAATCTATTGCACCGCACAGCGTCTATGGGAGTCACGTGACAAATGAATGAACGACTCGGAGTAGAAGAGTCATTGAGAAAGAATCGGTTTTGCGATGATTTGCGCATGCGCGCACAGTAGAAAATGAACGAATCACTCTCCGAGATACTCGTTCTTCTGAGTCACGTTAAAGATTCGTTCAAAAAGAACGAAGTGTTCATGAACGACCCATCACTACTTTAACCCCCCCACCCACACACACTTGTTTCATCTCTACAGTCAGAACAACTGTTTTAATATTGATAAAAATGTGGACGCCATGTGCTTTCCTGTTGTGACTCTTTTTTGTATGTGTGTGTCTCTCTCCTCTTCCAAAAATCAAACTTTGTGGTTCTCTTTTCTGACAGGTGACGTTTATTTTTCTCCCATTTCTCCATAGTATTGTGCTATGTTATGACCAAGTCCATCATGCTGACATGCTGCACACCTTTCATTCTAATGGGAGCACGCTATTACTATAGCAGAAAAGTCATCCTCAACTACTTGGACTGCGCACTTCACACAGATATGGCCGATATTGAGGCGTACTACATGAAGCCCACAGGTAAGGGGAAAACATGGTCGTGAAAACAAGTAGAGGTTGGAAACAAGTCCTTTTGTGTTTGGAACAGACAAAATTTGTATCTAAAAGAATTAATTAATTAAATTCCAAACAACTTGGAGTTAAATGAGCAAAAAAGGGCACTAAAAAATGAGAAAACCCAAAATTTTGTGCTGTTACCACAGGCCTGTTTCTACCTGTTTTTCCTCCTCCCTAAGTATTTATGTCTGTCTGTATCTGTATTTAAAAGTGGGTGTGGCCTGAACTTGACAATATTAACCAGATCTTAATCCTTAATCACAAAATCTAAACTTGGCCAGATCACACGTAGTACAGGGTCTGTCTTGTTTAAATCCGCACCATCATTTTTCAACACGACTGAGCATAAACTACACACTAGTGCTCTTGATCCCAAATCAATATCATGATTAATTCAATATTTTACCTCGATTACGATTAATTAACTTTTTTTTTGTCCTCATAGTTCACTGACAAGCTTTTTACTGTTAAAGGAGGGATTTTTAAAAATTTTATTTCCCTAATGATTACCCAGCTCTACAAATGGTAACACTAGTACATCTCACTTCTAGTCATTGTGTTTTTTTTTTGTTTTTTTTGCATGTGATACACAAATTCCTGTCTATGGCAGATCTGTATGAGTTAACTGTCTGAAGTGCTGCTTTAATGCGAATGACTTATTAAATATGTAGCAGCTCGGACCTGGCTCACTGCTTATGAACCTATCGATCAATGGGGGAGAAGGAAAAAATATATATTGCTGAAGCACTCTTTACTACCACATGAAAGTACTGGTTTCTGCTCAAAACATTACCAAGCACCCATTTAGTTTTTAGTTTTATTTTAGATTTCTGACCATGCTTACTAGTTTCAGACCAGAGCAAGAGTCCTGATCATGGTAATGATTCAGCATTTAATCCGTATGGCAAAGATATTACTGTAATTAAATAATATTAGGGGGCCGTGTGAACAATAATAAAGTAGTCTATTCTGAGCGCTATTCCTGTACAGATCTTTGCGAACTCAGGAGTGACTGCCCGTTCTTTTCCTGCTGATGCCTCACTCTAGTTTGCAAGTCATCCAGTAGATGAAATGATGTTGATCATCTTCCCATGTGCTACAGTGATAATTATTAATCAGTTAACAGGGAATGCACACACTACGGCTCACAAACAGCTTGCGCTTTATGATGACGCGTGTGCGTCGGAGCAATAAATCAGCAGCAAATCCCTGGAGGCTGAGTCAGGTCGAGTGGTCCATGTCGTACATCATCCGATCCCTGCACGATTTACCCAATCAATACTCTAATCTTATCAGCACCATTTATATGTGGACAAAGGAGGAACCTCATTTCTCTTAAAGGCCAAGTTCATAACAAAAGAACATGTATGAGGGTTTGTGCTTATGCATAACAGCAGGCCGCCTTTTTTCCGGTTCCTGAATCCTTTCTATTTCAGTATGTCTACCAGCGGGAGAGAAAGATCACTCAAACAATACATCCCCTCCTGGGGAAATCAGCATCCACGACTCCAGCTAAAGTCTAGCACACGGTACATCAGTCGGCTTCCTGCAGACCCCAACAGTGAAGTCTATAATATCGGCCCTTTTATTCTCAGTGGTCTCTATCGAGCTATACACGGAGTAACACTGTAAACTCCACACCACTGATGAGACTTTGATCAAAGAAAAGCGAAAAAGCAGAGTCTGTTGTATTTGTCTCCTTAAGGATACCACCTGATCATTCTCCTCAGAATATCAGCCTGGTACAGGTTTCCTATTTTAGCACAGATATAAGGAGGAAGGGAAGTGAGTGTTGGGTCAGGAGATGGGGGATGGAACGGAGAAGAAGCTGTGAAATGGTTTTGCATACTGGCAGCATCCAGACAAAGAAATCTCCCAGAGGGACCTCTCTCACTTACTGTCTCCATCTCTCTTTGTTAATGTGAAAGCCTGAGTCTCTCCATCTCTTTGCTAAGCTGTGGCATAGGACTAACTGAATTATCTGTCAGGCTCAGAGTGAGAGTGAGAGCGAGAGAGAGGGGGCAAGAGAGCGAGAGATGTTCCTTTAATGTTGCAGCTTTCCATTGCTTTTCAGTTCCCTTTGATTAGCTTTACAGAGAGCTAATCTGTTGGTTCACAGGGCAGGAAGAATAATGCTGTACTGATGATGGAAGCATAATGGAAGAACGTTTAAGAACAGAACGTGTCAGTCTATTAAAATGTAATAGAGCAATAACTATAGGAATGTAAGTGAAAATCGAGTTCAAGTCAGGAATAACGATATATGATAATCGAATCCACCAGCTACGTCTTCCATGACAGTAAAGTCGTTCTCGTATCTGCTCAGGAGCTGTCGTTATTTGTGGGGAAAACGCGAACATTTGAGTTTTCCCAAGAGTCTTTAAAAGGTGTGGCTACCGAATTGTAGACATGTAAAGACTTCAGGCAAAAGGAGGATCAGGAGGATCTCTCAGGCAAAGTTGGATGAAGCTATGGAATGTAGCCGAACCTGACATTGGTGTTAAAGCCTGCACGAATCCGTGTGAGATTTACATTCACCTGTGCTGTTTTTTTTATTTTTTTTATGATTTTCAACCAAGTTCAAAAGATAGTAAATGGATAAAGCCTGGGGCAATGTGCGTTTCAAAGCATCAGCTCTTGTGACGCTATTACTACAGTGTAATAAGCCAAAGTGCCTGGTATTAAGCCTGCACCCTGTGGAAGAGGTGAAGTAGGGTCTTGATTTTGGGGATTGTCTGCGCCTGAATCTCCTCTCACACGCACATTCAAGCTCAAATAACATTAGTTAGATTGGTGTTTTATTTCACGCAAGAGGAATAATGCTGCAAGAAAATGCCAGACAGTCCTCTAATTTATAACAGTATTTAAATAATAATAATAATAATAATAATAAATCTGTGGACTGACACATAAGTGAAGCACTGTAGAAGATCTGCGATGGTGTGTGTGTGTGTGTGTTAAACAGGAAAAGTGGGTGCAGTAAAAAGCTGCAGTGCACAGATATTGATATTTTCAGTCTAACAAACTAACACACCTACTTACCCTTGAAGTATTGTGTGTGAGTGCACAAGTGGGTGTGTGTGATGCGATAGCGATACAGAGGAAGAGCTCATGAGGGAGGATCAGATGGACAACTCTAACCCATCATGGTTTATCTTTCCGAGTTTGTGCTGAGAACACTGATGTAGAACAGTGTGTGTGTGTGTGTGTGTGTCTAAACTGTATAACACTCTGCTGTGTGTATTAGGCCATATGTACACGTGGGTGTGTGGTATGATGGTGTGAAAGTGCTGACTTGGCCTTGCTGGAGTGAAAGTGATGGGCTGATCCATATCCTATCACACTCCGCTTCCTGTGGCCCACCCACAGAGGGGGAGGAGCCTAAAAGACTGCAGACATGCAGCATGTTGCAGTGTATGGAGCATAAAGTATAATACATGAGTAATAATGGGCAAGAATTTTATAAATGCACTGTTTAATGTATCATCTGTAATGAAACCTTTTCTAATCAGTATGAGGATGTGATTGAAAAATCTTCCCATGAAAAAAGTTTCATGTTAATAGAAGTGTATAAATCTGATTAAGTAGCATGGTTTACGAGATAACAGACAATTATAGAGGTTTTGAATATGGACAAGTGACATAAGAAAATATAGCCATTAAAAAAATACTGTATTTAGAAAACCAATTTGTGGACAATAGTACGCCTCATTCTTCTTATCCACGCCCCAATATACATTGGACGCATGGTATCAGTTTCCTGCCAACCCTCCTCACTCGAGTTCCAGTAAGATCTTTACTTCATTAGTCATGTTCCAGTCCGTCTTTATTCCGTCTATTCCATACGTCTTTGCAGACTACGGCGGTTTTCCGCACTGACATGCTCTTATTATGTTAAATGCACGCGTAGTAGCAGCTCCAAATAAACACCCCAGTCATAGATATGATTTTCCTGGCATAGATTCGAACAAAGCAGATGGCAGGCACTGCCTCAGACCTGACACACACACACACACACACACGCACACACACACACACACACACACACACACACACACACACCACGCCCACCCAAACTCTGCACAGTCCCCCTTATCACTGAGGTGACAGGCAGTGTTCAGCACCTCCTGTCTGGTTTAATCCCTTCGCTCTGGACACAGACATAATAGAAACAGCTGGGTCTCAATGCATCTGCACTTTGCAGCCTCGACTAATTTAGTCCCCTGAGATGGAGGTTCTCTCATTACACACAGAATGTTGTGTGATCTCATTTAAAAAAGACAGATTACTGACAGCTTTATTTGACTTTTTTTTTTTTACATTTGTTTTTTAATACTACTGAATATCTCGTGTCTCAGATGCACTGCTAGTGATTGTCAATGATTTTGTGCCAAGTTGTTGATGGCTTGATGATGTCAGTGAAGATCTTTTTTGACTTTATTCACCCCGTGCCTTTCTTACTGTATCAGAGAGGATATGTAATCTTTAGGATTTACATTCAGACAGACATCATGACGATTAAGCATAACAGCTGAGCAAACTTAGGGGAGGTTTAACCGTTTTGCCACCTGATTCCTGTTATCACAGCGTGAACCCTGACTGTTAAATGTGTGAGTGACCAACCGAAAAAACAAACAAACAAAAAAAATCTTTTTTTTTTTAAAGGGATACAGACATAATTTCTTTGAACTTTACAGTCACAAATATGCATCTTCAGCAATAATAAAAGTCTTCTTGTGGGTCTCATATTACTGTGAGATTTGATTAGAGCCCTACTCAGACTACTTCACATTTTACACACAGTCTCTAAAAGGACTCATCAGAGAACCCAAGCCTCTGGGGGCGGGGAAGGGGGGGCGGTTAGGTAAATTATTTCCTAACACAGGTATAATGGCCACATATAGGGTACAGTCATGTGATTTACTAATGATCAACCAGGATCGACTCGTATGATAAAAGGTCAAAATAATCAGTCTGTATTTAAATGAGCTGTATTGATGTAAACACACGGCAAGTCTGTTTTATATGGAAATCGCTCACCTTGTATGAATCGATCATAATTACTGCAGGACACGTTGTGTAACAGACACAGACCCTGTCTGGAAATCTTATCCTGTCTGAATAGTGCTTAAGACATTTACATTTCAAAGCTCATCACAGATGAGTCGGGTCTCTCTGAATTTCGTTATAGGGTGACAGCACCGTGCTCCTTCTCATACTGGTCTCTGTTTCTAGTAACAGTTCTGTTAGGATTATGTAAGCATGGATGTATGGACTTTATCATCCTGTAACGTATAATTAAAAATGTGTCTTCACATCTACTTCTAGTTGGAACTGCTTCGTCGTAAGCGAATGCTGAGCTGTCTGCGGTCGTGTCTCTGCAGGTTCTCGATTCTGGGTAGCAGTGCTGGACGGTCAGGTGGTGGGCATCGTCGCGGCACAGGGACGGGAAGACGACAACACGGTGGAGCTGCGGCGCATGTCTGTGGACTCCCGATTCCGCGGGAAGGGCATCGCCAAGGCGCTGGGGCGACGGGTCCTGGAGTTCGCGATGCTCAACAACTACTCGGCCGTGGTTCTGGGGACGACGGCGGTCAAGATGGCCGCCCACAAGCTTTACGAATCGTTGGGTTTTCAAAAGGTGGGAGAGCCTGAGAATTACACTCTGCCGGGAATGAGCCGCTCGCCGATGGAAAGGCTCTTCTTCCAGATCCGCTACAGCCGCTACCGGCTACAGCTCCACGAAGAGTGAGAGGGAGCGCGAGGTCGAACGAAAGCGTGAGCGAATGAGGACGTAAGAAAGCGAGTGAGAGTATGAACACCGACCACAAACCTTAAAACACTTAAACCCAATCCACCTCTTAAACCTTAGGTTATTAGTATTATTTTTATTTAATTACAAATGTTATTTCTACCACTATTTTCAGTCATTCTTTAACTGTTTTACTTTTCCCATTATCTTTTTTTACCAATATCGCCTGAACCTCCAAAATAGTGTGTGTGTTTATGTATGTATGTATGTACTGTATGTATGTATACACACACACAAACACACACACAAAAGTAACAATAACGGCCTTAGTTTAACGAGTTAAATGCCACACAATGAACCAAGGCAGTTGGTCGGTCCGTCAGACTCTCTTTAAATCTGTTGTAAGGGCTGATCTGATAGCTAGCACTGACTTTTTCTCAAAGATGACAGAATGAATGGAGGAGTGTGTACAGAGGAGAGAAGAATGAATGCAGTAAAGATTCTCTTTCCAAAGTCACACTACTCTGCTAAAATGTACACAAATGCAGGTTGTGAAAGACTGGTAATGACTCTAACGGTCAATTGATTAAAGCACAGCAAGTTGTTTTTATGTCTTGAGAGCAAGAAGAGAGAAAGAAACGGTAAAGTTAGCACTTAGTCAAGTTACTCCTAGTCTAATAGTGCAGACTTTAACTCGGAGTTACTCACACACACACACACACACACACACACACACACACACACACACACACACACACACACACGAGTGCTGGTTTTACTGTACAGGACGTATCCTACTATACATATATATATAGTAACTCATATTTTGCCTCAAACTCCTGTTTTTTGGTTTTAATTACAGACCGGTCTCTCAATTTTCTCTTTATTTTTGTCGCTGGAACAGATCAGATGTTGCACAGATTGTATTGCTGTATAAGGTCTATATTGTGTTACGTCTTAATCTTACTAAAATACCTACTTGTTTAAATGTGAGTTAATTAACCTAGATTAACAAGATATTAATTTGCAGTCAGTGAAATTTGATTTGACATTCACATATAAAAAACCCCCGAAAACTCACATTCCAAATTTCCATTTAAACATTACCAAGTTTGCACGATGCGAAACGATACTGCTGCAGTATTAATAAATGTGATTGGCATCTAATATCGCTGTGTTTGTTGGTCCGACACAATTGTGAGCACAAAATTCGGATTTGAAGAAATTGACTGCATTTATATTTTAACTAAATATGGAAAATGTAAATGTGAAACATTTAAATACATATCTATAACAGATATAAAGGAAAATCTCTCACCATATCCATTCTCCTATGTCAGTACCAGCAATGGGAGAGATACAAGCCACAACGAGCCTCATTTGTCAAATGTTCTTGTATAAAGTAAAAAACTAAAAGCGAAGTAACATAGTGGAAAAACAAAAAACAAACAAAAAAACAAACAAAAAAAAAGCAACAAAAAAACAAAAACAGACCCTTGCTAATTTATCCTGACTTGACGTTTACCCATCCATGAAACTGACTGCAGCCCTGGGCCAGACCCTCCCACACCTTAACCCCCTAACACCCCATCTCTGCATGCGCCACTGAGCCTTGTCGCGCTGCTTCTATCTCCATTCGAGCTTGTACGACTCTTACAAACCCCTCTGTGATGTCACAGAAGCAGCACGGACCATTCGGTAGCCAAGTCGAGTAACTCAAAGACGACGGATCGATTAAATGAAAAAAAAAAAAAAAAAAGGTTTAGCCTATGACAAAAGAAACGTACTTGCCGACTCGCTGCTTCGATGACGTCACAGTTGCCAAAAGTAGAATGCAAAAGCAATGCAAATATGTGGCATGCCTCTGTACCTGGTTCGTACGTACGGTGCCTGCCCTGAAAATGATGTAATTCTGTTTAAAACAAAAAATAATTAATATGTAGAACAAGCTTCTTTTTTAGCTGAGCATATAACAATGTGTGTCTTTGTTAAAAGAAAACTGCTGTTTTGCATGAAACATGACTGAATGAAAAATGTTTAGGAAAACATGATCTATCAAATTGTCTTAACAGTGGAGTTCTAATTAGATTTTTTTTGTTAATGTTATTTGTTTAACGTGAAAACATTTACAATTTGCTTTTACCTTTTACTACTGGAGTGATGAATATCCTGTTTACAGTAAGAAGCCCATAAAAAAACAACAAAAAACAAACAAACACCCAGCTAAATGCAGCATTACATTCTGTATTACAAGACATTAAATGAGCTTCTCAGTGTAAACACCTAGACAAGTCACTTGATGAAATCAGGCGAGCTTAAATGTATAAATCAAAAAATGACCAGACTCTGACTCGCTCATTAAATCAGAACAGCATACATACCAGACGCATTAACACCATGTTGTGTTAACACCATGAAGAATCGTTTTAACTCGGACTCAGGCCACCTGGGGGGGAAAAGGAAAGGAGACAGATAAATCGCACTGGTGTGGGATACAGAGATAGAAGCGCTGCAGAGAACTCGAGGCTGCGAAATTCACATAAATGAGCTGCATGTAAAAAATTACAAGCAAGTGATGAGGATTATCTATAGGTGTTGATACAAAGCTAAAGAAATGTGAGAATGCTTGCATGAATATATTTTTGAAGTATATTTGTTCAGCGTTGCCCAATTTTGCACTAATGCAAATCTGGTTATTGAACTATATTCAATATTTCTAAACAGATGTACTGATTAAACCAGTTTATAGACAGCTAACTTCACTCAGCCTGGATTTAGGCGGTCACATGATGGTATGGAACATTAAATAAAACCTGCATGTAGCTCCTGAAAATATCAGTATGTCATTTCTGTACAAAAGTTCTCTTTACTTGAACCTGAATCCCAAACCCACATACACAGACAGTGTAGATGTGTTGAGCCAAGAGCATATTTGCTGCACATTATTATTATTATTATTTTTCTTTTCTGCAAGTTTTTTTTTTGCAGTACATGTCTAAGGTGATGTTGGCAGATGTTGAAGATTGAATGTAAATGGCAAGCTGTGATGGAATGTAAAGCTTCTGGAAAGAGAGTCAGGCTACAGTAAATAACACTAAACACTGCTTTACTGCTGGTCTAATTTATCAGCTATATGATAGCTACGTGTGAAATAGAAAAAAAAAACACAATCCTACATCATGGCCAGTGATGAAGTCATTAGATGTGTTACTGGGCTTTGCATTAGTAAGGAAAGTCTTGCACATGTGAAAGGTTAAGCTGCTAGGATTCCAGGATGATGACACAATGACAGCTGTAATAGTTAAAGGCTGAGTGGATGGATGGATGGAGGGATGGATGGATGGATGGATGAACGTTCTCAGTTGTGGAAAGCTTGTGAGAAGAAAGCATGGGAAATTTCATCATCATTAACAGTTATAATAAGAATCACAGATGTTCGTTTTAAAACGGTCAAAAAAATGGAATTCCTACTAATTGAATCAATGAAACTTTTATGAGCAACTACAACGCTCCCCTCCCCGATCCCCTTTTTTCAGCATTCAAGCGTGTCTTTTGTACATAATTATCCAGTGTCTGGAAATGACTGATAATGCAAAGCATTCAGAAGACCTGTGACCTGCATGAGAAGATGGCTGCTACAGGAATGTTCCACTTTTAAGAGGACGAGGGGGGGGGGATACACGGTGGAAGGCAGCCTCGAGTGCCTTGCTTCCACAGTACGCCTCCCTAGAGGGGAATTTTGGTACAAGCTAAAGGCTGGATCCCCTTCCTACCTCCCCTGTTTACTCTTCTGGTTAAAAGCACTCTTGATTGTGGCTGGAGGTGCCAAGAATGCAGAAGCACTTGTAACAAATTGTACTTTTTATTTTTCTGAATTTATTTTGAAGTTATATTTACTGCTTTTTTGCTAATAACAAGTATGTACCATATGCAAATGTATGATAAAAAATGTATTCACGAGAAACCTTTTTTCATAAGGCTGAATTTGCCAAAGGTGGTTTTTGCTGCATTTTTTTTTTTTTTTTGATGTTCTTAACACTTGGAAATCATTTGGAGATCAAGCCCTTGTGCCATCTAACCGAGCAATAAAATGCACACGTGCGGAGGTTAAACATAAGGAATTCAGAAGTAAAAATGCTGCATTTATTTTCTAGCCCTAATGCTGTACTGGAGGTGAGCATTACCACTGGCAGGTGGAGAGATTGTTGGGCATGACTCTAAACTGATTTTTTCCCCCCCTTTTCTACCTTTCTATTGTGATTTTTATTTTATTTTATATATATAATGTGAAGATGATTGATGATAAATTAGTGTATAGAATGTTTTGTACAGTTTGGCAGCCCATGGAAAGAAGTGACCACTCAAGCCCACTGTACAGAGCGATGCGACCGGCCCTCTGAAAGCTGTTCCAGATTCGAATCTCTTTCTCGGTCGGCGTCAATTCAGCGTCCCAACCTCGACACACACAGTCTCTTTCAGCACTAAAAAAAAAGAAAAAAAAAAAAAGAAGAGAAGTGAACTTTTTAAGCTTTTAAATGTTGAAAAGTAGCAACACTTGAACCAAACGATGCACAGTTTAACGTCGGAGACGAACGATTTTTCTTATAAAGAACAAGGAATTTGTTTTTTGGTTTCTTTTTAAAAGCATTTTGTTAAGTGTAAAGTTGTAAAGTGTAATTTACTGTAAATAGGGATATTTTCTGATCCTTTTATAACAGAAATGATATCTTTGGATGTTTACAAAAACTGACCTGCAAACTGAGACACACTATTGTATTCCACAACCAACAGCACACACTGAAGTGAGAACAGCTTTCAGAGAGACGGACATCTCCTCGGTACACGACAAACTCGGGCCTTTGGTGTTTGCAGTAAACTGTTACTGCTGTAGCAAACCGAAGATAAACTCCAGTATTTTAAAAGATAATTCCCTCGCTGAAAAAGAAACTGTATCTTCTTTGCTTCCTGTGGTTTGAGTGGTGCTTTATAGCGGTTTCGTCTCCCTGTAACTGGTTAGTGGGAAATGCTAGAAAATCCTCTTTACACATCAGCACTGGTAATCTGGTTTCTGTCTTTTTTGGTCCAGTTCCTGTCTGACGGTCACTATGGAAACAAGCCCACTCAAAGCACAGCAGATAAAATTATATGCAACCACTCAAGGGAGCAGGTCACCTGGATCATGGGGTCGGGTTGTGCGCTTGGCATGTGCGTTAAATATGCCAACAAGCAGGCCAAGTTAGGGGTAAAAAGTGTGTGTGTGGGGGGAGGGGTAGAATAGGTGGCTTTAGGGAATGACGAGCAAAAGGCCTTGCTTAAAAACTTCTGTGTGGCTGCAGTGATCACCGGGATCCTTCAGGGTCTGTCATTATTAAGACGCCTCGGTTTCTTTCAATGTTCTTTTTTTTTTTTTTCAACTGCTGTAACTTTTTTTTTTTTTGCTTAACAAATGGGAGCATTGTAAAGATGTAAAGAAAGGAGATCCTGCATTACAAAAAGAAATGGCTGTACATACTGTATTAATTAAAAACAGTTAAGCTTGTATTTTGCTTATGCTTTTTTTTTCAAGCAGAACATGAACACAATACATTTTAACCCATTAATGATATCCAGACTGAAAGGGGGAAAAACATTAAAAAAAAAAAGTAAAATTATATATATACACACACACACACACATTATATATATATATATATATATATATATATATATATATATATATATATACACACACATACACATATACACACAC
>JAOVVA010000044.1:5121077-5137986 GCA_028565275.1 Leiocassis micropogon
CACACATTATATATATATATATATATATATATATATATATATATATATATATACACACACATACACATATACACACACATGTATATATACTTGATTACTTGATTAGGTACAATTTCTTAATTAATGTGAATTTTATTATTATCCTTGTTGGTGGACCCTTTATAAAAGCCTCCGGGTGTAATCGTAACATTTTTAAATGAGGAAATTATTTTGAGTGGTTATGAGCCCCAAAAGAGACCGGGTTCAGTGGAGGTGGAGGTACTAAAGGACATCGATTAGAAGGATAACCGAAGTATGAGTGTGGATGTATGGGAGTGCTTGTAAGTCCAACTCAAGAGGGAATTTTGGGAGATGATCTTTTTGCCAGACTGAGTAACTGGGACCGAGTGCTTGGCATTTTCCCCTGTGTGTGTGTGTGTGTGTGTGCATGTGTATATATGAGGACAGGACAGTGTAATTATACTGTAAAAACAGCAGCACTCTGTTCATATCTTAAATCAGTTACTGAGAAAGCGGCTGAGATAAAAGACATTTTATTTAATATGATATAATAATAGTTCAGGTCTCTTTTACGGTAATCTTCCACTATGGTAATAATATCACTACTGCAATTACCAAGAAACTGCAGTAAGAGAAGGCAGACATAGCGGCACTTTAAGATAAAACTGGCACTGTAACATTTTCAGTGAACTTATGTTCGGTTGAACTCGGAACATCTCTTGTTAAAACATGGACGATAATAAACTGAATGACTGTTAAAATCCTTAAGCGAACAGTTAAATCAATGACGAGTGCAAAAAGCTCGATGAACATGCAAGTTGGACTGGATGAGAGCTGGACAGAGAGCGTGGTACAGAAAAAAAATGGATTAGTAGTGGTGAAAGGAGACAAATTCATGAGGAAAGAGAAAGGCACAAACTGGCGCAATCCAGTTTAGGCTTCTACGGTTGCCCCCGGATACAGCAAGCGAGGAACGAGAACCGGGAGCTGCAGCAGCCCAGTTTCCATGGAGATGGGTTTCAGCTCAGAGAAAGACCTAGAGAAGAAGAGAAGAAATGAGAGGGGCAGGATGAGTAAGAGATAGAGAGAGACCGAGAGAGATAGAGAGAGAGAGACAGATGCAAAAAGACTGGCAGAAACGAGCCTCTGAAAACGAGAAGCACAATGAGGCAGTGAACAATCAATGAAAAGAACAGAGAAAGAGGCAGAGAAACACACTGGCACTGAGAAACCTCAAAGCGGCTCAATCGGACTGGTGTGTGGTCGCAGCGTGGGGGAGACCGACTTCACACATGGAGCCCCACGAACGTCCTGTAGACACGGAGACCTTCAGAGGAACCTGCACACACAGCCACACAGACACACAGACATCTCTATCAGATCGACAGAGCGGTGTTCACTAATCACTGTTTCCTGCAGCCTGCATTGATCCATTAGCACACACACAGAGGGACACACACAGGGGCACACGCTCAGGGACCTGTGCACCTCCATGGTTAATGAGGCAATAAACTGTTGGATCATTGACTGATTAATGAAATGGTTGCCTCGAGCAATTATTTGTGTACATTAGTGTGATAATGAGCTCGATCAGCCAACACATTCCAAGAGAATTTTAAAAAGCGACGTACACGCCTAGTACAGACGTTCTGAGCGTGTAAGATTTGAGCATGTGAAGCGTTAAAAAAAGACAATTTCTCCAGAATTTCATCAAATACAGAAATCTTTTTATTGAAGGACTTGATTTTCCTCATTGTTTATTATCCTTGTTGGTGGACCCTTTATAAAAGCCTCCGGTGTAATCGTAACATTTTTAAGTCTAGAAGTGTTATTAACTGTAAGATGAACATGCATCTCTAGAGTGATCCAGGTCGACATTTTTTTTTCTATAAGTATCTAGTTTATCCCCCAATAAAACCAAAAGTTCAAACATTTCTCAGGTCACTTATCTCATTCCCTACACCGGACCCTCGACCCTGGAGGTGCAAGGTCATTTCGCTAATCATTACGTCACCATGCCGCCTTGTTTATTATTCAGTCTTTGTAATTCTAAAGGACTTACCTTGAACAAAGTTCTTTAAGTTAACTATAACCAACAAAAACGTTTATTATTAGTTCAGGCTATTGAGGAAGTTTCCATCACGCACACAGATTTATTCATGGTTTAATTTTAGAGATGTCACAACAAATGAAGCCTCTTTGATAAAACCTTCAGTTTTCATGTTGATGGTCTTGTTTCTTTTGGCTGCTCTCAATATGGAGAGCCACAGCAAATGTGACAGCACAGTACTGTGATGAGACTCTTAGCCGCGGTAAAACAATTGAATGGCGCAAACGTTCTAAAGAAGGTTTGATGATGGTTTGGATGATGATCGCGGTCGAGGCGGCTCGGAGCCCACTGCAGTCATCCATGTGAACATTCAGTGAGGGAAACACCTGATCCTTGAAAATCAACAGGTAATTTGTTGCCGATTGCAGAAGAGACGCATCTGTCTGTGGAAACTGTACACGCAATCATTCACCAACAGCACTTTACACATTACAGGACCCCAGCTGGAGGTTATTGCCTGACCTCGCTCCAAGAAATTTCCACATGTTTGGGCCATTAAAGGAGTTCCTGGGAGGCCAGCATTTCAGACATAATGCAGGCAGTCTGATCCAAGCACTAGTGAAACGCTGGGATAAATGCATTAGCTTAGCTAGGGATTATATAGAGAAATAAAGGGAGTTTTTCCTCTTATAACTGTGTTCTGTTATTCTGCACAATGAGAAGACTCAGTTTGACACGAAAGCCCCTTGTAACTGTATTCACGGTGTATTTGTTTTTTATTTGCAGTATTTCAAATGTTATTTTGATGTACGTTTGATTAAAATGACATTACTATGGACATGACTCACTGTAAGACTGACGCCAAGACAACTGATGTGCTGAAGGGACTCCATTGTGTTTTTCACCAGCTCTAGACAAAGACACAGTTATTTATTCAGAACATAAATAGTTCAAGCAAGACTCACTAGATCTGAATGCTCAGTAAGTGAAGTCTTATGCTAACCTGCAAAGACCTCCACCTGTGTGTCCTCTACCTCAAAGAGCAATTCATCATGGATCTGAGCCACCAGCCTGAGCACACAGACACAGAGAAGAAAAAACTTAAACATACACCTCAATTCAACTTAAATGCTGCAGACAGGAAAACTAAAAACCTTATCAGTTAAAGGGAACCTGTGTCTTTATCACAGGCTACTTAATGCACCTTTAGTTGAATGTGCGAATAAAGATACAATAAAAATGTAAAAAATAATCTGAAAGACCCTTTCAGTCCAAGACAGATATCCAGTAAGTGGGTTGGAACCACTCTCTACAATCTAGATTGCAACCAGAGGTATTATTAAGTCAGTGGGCAGAGTGCATTTGTAAGAGAACATCTCTGTGGGTCACTGCTTAGATTTTTAATCCATCTTAACATGTAGTCTGAGGATGGTAAAGAAACGCTAGATAGAGAGAAAAAAAAAAGTCCAATGAAGCGTGAAAGGGAAACACGAGTAAAGAACATAAAGGTGTCCTAATGGAAGTAGAAGATGTAATGGAGAGCCGGAGTGAAAAGTAAAAGGCCTCGTAACACACACAGGCTGGACTGAGAAGTTAACACGCTGGTAAAGCATGTATTGGAAAATAAATTACAGATTAAATATTAGAGATGGAATTGTAAACAGAGTTAAAAAGGAAGATGAGCAAAAGAGCGAAGATAAACGAGAGCAGACTGATAGACGGTTGGAGCGGATGAATGGATGGACATACCTGGCGCTCAGAGTGCTGGAAGAAGCCACAAGTGAACAGATGTGTATCATGGCCATTTTACAGAGATCTGCAGCAGAACCTGATTAACACACACACAATTGACAAATTGATGGCCATATAATTTTTGTAAGGATTTACCCTTTGTTGAAATTACATTCTCTTTATCCAATTTCTAGATAATATCTACATATTGTACATACGTTTTTTTACACACCACCCTAATCCAAAAAATTTGACACCTAATTCCATGGTCTTTCCGGATTTTTTATTTCTACATTGTAAAATACTTAAGTCATCCAAAATATGCAATAATCTTCTTTGAACAGTTGATATATTGAGATGTATCTGCTACTTCCCCTCTGTAAAGCCTTTATAACGGCTCTAATCTGAGGTGCCGTTTGTTAATCTGTGATTTCTGATCCTGGTGACTCTAAATGAACTTCTCCTCTGCAGCAGAGGTCAGTTTTGGTCTTGCTTTCCTGGGATGGTCTTAATGAGAGACGCACTTGACACAATACTGTTCTTATAAGAACTGATCCAGAACATCTGACCTTTGTGTCTTGAAATAACAACTGACTGACTGGTGGTGTTGTTACTGAATTATCCAATGCCATGTGTGTTATTTCATAATTTAGAAGAAAAAAATCAGTGTTGTTCTAGAATATAGAAAATAAATACAAACTTGTGTCCAAACTTTGGACTGGTACTTGATGATGATGATGTAAAGGGGGGAAGGTGTTACTAAACAGACTTAACAGACTTAAACAGGACACCATGATGGCACTGTCATGCTTCTACCTTCTACCTGTCAGTAAAGGGAAACTGGAAATGCCACAGAATCCAACATCATATGGTATACAATTACATGCTTCTACCTTTACAAGACTAGACTATTTGGTTATATTACTAATGTAGTCATGGAAACAACCAGGGTTCAAATTGATTCCATACAGACATTAATTTTACTACGTTGAAACCATGAGTGTAACTATTTAATACTTTTTAGATCGTTTTTCTCTCATTTTTGTCTCGTCCTAGCACCTTCACTGTTGAGTGAAACAGTTGTACGTCATTGTAAATGTTACAGGAACAGCCTAAATGTCCATCAAGCGGTTTTACTAGAGAGAGAGTTGAGAAGTTTGTTGGGAAGGAGCAAACACCTGACAGCCCTTTACATATCTAAAACGCCACGCTGTGTTTTATGAGACCGCACGCACAATGCCACACTACCTTGCACGACAAAGTTGACAGCTTGTCTTTCTGCCTGGTTCCGGACGCCCCAGTCCGTTGAATGGATATGAGGGAGGGAACGGCGCCGGCCCATTATGGACTTTACATAACCTAGGTGCACAAAACACACACACAGTCCAAAACTTTTGTCTCATGCGCTGTCAAATCGAGTAGGACCCATGCATGTGCTGCTGTACCTTTTACTTCACTGTGCATTCCAAACGGATAAAAGGCCTGGCTTTACTGTTAAAGCCTCCTCTAAAATGAGTCAGAGGACTCTGTACTTGGACAAATCTCTTTCCCAGAAGCACAGTGATGTCCTGGGGCTACAGGTCACAATGGCTCACGTGTGTGTGTGTGTGTGTGTGTGTGTGTGTGTGTGTGTGTGTGTGTAAGATGGCGACAATAGACAGATGAGCAATAATGACATACACACAGGAATGTGTCAGTTTGTTTTAGTGAAAGCTTTGCTGTATTGGCATGTGTGTGTGTGTGTGTGTGTGTGTGTGTGTGTGTGTGTGTGTGTGTGTGTGTGTGTGTGTGTGAGAGAGAGAGAGAGAAATCTATGACAAATTAGCTATTGTGATTGCATGTGAGTATTTTTAATACTGTGTTTAAACATTTTTAGCACATTCAAAATTTTAATGTTTAACCTGATGTATTTTCTAAACAGGATAAGAGCTATAACCTGTCTGTTGTTATTTGTGTTCTCTCCAAGTGCTCTGGAAAGGAGTGTATGATGAGCATATTGAGTTTTACTGACACACAGAACATACAAATCACACCTTTATTCCTGCAGTATGATCATTTGAATATAAAAACAAACAGACTGTTAGATTGGATATTTTAGAATCAGATGGAAATGACAGAGAAGCTGTGAAAGTATATTTTTTTGACATTGGTGAATATGAAGTGGAACGAGACCCAATACGAGTCCTGAGTCATTGCAATTAATAAATGATGCCCAGTGTTTATTTCTGTGTAATTCGTAACGCATCAGACATCGCCAGGTGCGCTGGAGTTACGCTGTGGTCTTCACCGTGTCCTGACTTCAGATGAAGTTTTGGCAGGACTAATTGCCATCCAAGATCTGGTGGCCATCCCCTGACCTTTAACCCTGTGCACCTGAATCATATCACCAGGAGACCTGCGTTTCAACTTTATCATCATCTTCTGCTGGAGTGGGAGATGATCACAGAAGATGCCAGGGTTTCATAGAAGTCAAACAGATTGCAGACAAACAGATTTTTATCATTGGCTCCTTGACATTAAGTCTTAATGTCTCTGGAACTGTTCTGGAGGGAAGGAGCGATATTTGTCCAAAATGTATTGGATCAGCTGGTGTTTTGATGATGTTGGAGAGTGCTGTCAAAAACACTGTGTGTGTTCAAGTGTGCTGTGATCTGCAGCCTGAAGGTCTAACTTTATAAAATCAAATCATTTGGGGGGGTCAGTCAGATGTTTTTTGCTTGGTTGACATATAGGTTAATAGATAACCTTTTAACCAGACAGAGAAGGACAGAAAAGGCACCTCTTATTTTTGCCTCAAAAAAATCTCCAAGTTTTGGGTCTCACAGTCTAGTCCTGGCATGACGCACTGTAAAAGGCTGAATGCCTGGGGTGTATGCAATTGATTGTCAGTGGCACAGTGTCAGATTACTGATCGTGTCATGATGGAATTTAGCTTCCGGGCTAACAAAATATAAAGGGATTACCCCGGGGCCCTAGTTCAAACACAGTTACTAGAATTTTGGATTTAGTAATTTTTACCTCTAGCTCAGGGACATTTTATTAATAACGGTGGATTTACATACGAGTGTCACTGAGTGCATTGAGGGGAAGAAAAGAGAAGAGATTTGCGTGATCTGTTTTCCATCACTGGTTTTCATGTTACATTTTTTTCTCAACAATTGATCTTGCTGGAGCCATGATACTACTGGATTCGACTAAAGTGGGAAGGTCTCTCACTCAGAAGTACGAGATGGGGAGGGAGGGAGGGGGCTAGTGGACATCACCTCAGGTCTCTCTACTGGAAGCCTGACTGGAAAAAAGTACACTAATTTTGCAAAGAACTTTCTAAAGAACTCAGTCTTTCCAACTGCATTCAGACTCCTAAGTAGCTGACAGGAGTTTATAATCATGGTCTTTCACCTGTTTCTGACTACTGACACAGATCTTAGGACAATCATTGCGGACTTTGCACAATCATAATCACGAACAATCATTTGCACAAATCATTGCAGCTTTGCATACATACTGCTGACTTTCATTTTTCTCAAACATATTGAAGATTTTTACATACACTTGTGTAATTTGCACACTACGTACAGTACTGTTTACTGTTTACATACATATACACACATACATATATATATATATATACACTGCATATAATATATACACATTATTAAAAATATTTTTAAATACTTATCTTTCATATTCTGCTTTTCAATTCTACGTTTGATATATATCCTTTTTTATATCTTTTTTTTATACCTAGATTTTTATTTTATTCTATTTTATGCTTATTGTTTAGTTTTTTAGTGGCATTCATTGGAAACTACAACAATTCAATTAATAAAATCAATGACACTATGACATGCTACAATTCATAATACTGTCAGTATATTGTACTGTACTGTTTAGCTCTGCAGGCATGTTTCATTTTTCTGCTTTATGTGAAATTGTTAAGAATGAAATATAACCAGTCCACACACCCCTGAGGTGAAATGAATTAGTCCTGATGCTCATAAAAAAACAAATAAGATAACTTTATGTTATTTTATAAATTGCTTCAGATAACATTATGTTTTTATATCATTATAAAGGTGTTATGATTATTTACTTATGGTGTTTCCAAAGGTCTGAATAAAAAGGTAGCGCAAAGATAAGGCTTTTTTTTTTATTGTTTTTTTTTTTTTTTTGAGGGGGAGGGAGGGAGCCGAAAGAGAGTTAGCATGTAACGTGTGCCAGTGATTGACGGTCTGTGTTCTTTACACTTCAATGTATAACTGAGCGCTATAAGGTATATAAGCATGTAATGTGAGGATTGAGAATATCGAACTCTTATTATCGAGTTTTTATACATTTTAGTGAACATTGTCACAGTAACCTGTGAAATTTTAGTCACAGTGACCTCACACCTGTGGCTTGCCTTAATCCTCCCTCCAATGCCCTGTGCAATACCATCCGTCAAGTCCTCATACTTGTATGCAATTATAAAGTAACAAATGGCACGCACCATATTTGTGACAATGCTGCACGGTGCACTGGATAAAAGCCTGCACCCCTTTGTACTTCTGGAGGAAACTGTCCTGAAAACGACTGGCCTCTTCAGCACTCACACCCAGTATACCAGAGAGACGCTCCTTTCCTGGACACAAAGATAAAGACAGATGAGCAATACTATATAAAACGTGGTCCATCACCATTGTTTAATGAGAACGAAAGGATAAAGCGACAAACTATTTTAGCAAATTATTTTCAAGAATCATGACTAACGTATAGGATGACTTTTCTCACAAAAGGTCGCGTCAAAACAACTGATGGGCAACACCATGGCCCTACTCGGTTCTCAAAGCTGACTGGTCAGAAGGTGTTAATTTTCTGTAAGAGCAGCACACGTCAATTAAATTAATGTTCTATTATGCATTTTAATATTTATTTATTTGTTTCTATAGTAACGGAGTCTCTATCAAATCAGATTTAACATTAACGAGTCTCCAGTGTCAGCATTTCTTCAGTCAGACTTAAAGCGGTCATCTTTAATTTCTTTAACCTAGAGGTGCGATTGGGGACCTGATGGTAAACCAGTGGTAGTTCCAGTGGAAACCATACATTCAGGAACTGAAAAAGACATGGAGGTTAGGGACAGTTTTGAGGAAATTGCACTTTATGGTTTCCCGATGGCTCACCTTTTTGTTGTAATAAAAATTTTAAAAAAAAAAGCAAAACCACAGAGGCTGGTGAATGACTAACTTGTTTCACAGATGTTGCACACAATTAGATACATCTATAAATGCTTAAAAAGTACTAACTCCACTCTGCTTTGCATTGAGCTTCAACACTTCACCCCATCACTATTTTTATTCCTACAATATATGAGCAATCAGTTTTATTTCTTATGAGACAAATACTGGCATTATACAAGTCACACACTGCAAAAATATGGTGTGTGTTTTGTGTGTGTGTCTCGTTTTCCTATTACAGGCCCTAAACACTGTTTATTCTGTAGCTGTGACACTAAAGCAGAGCATACTGCAACAGTTTTAACAGTTTCTAAGAATAGTTACTAGCGCATTTCCTTCTTTACACACATTTTCTCCTCTTATTATATTCCATGTAAGTCTGAATGAGATTTAATTCTCTTTTTTCCCCCCAATCACAGGAACACAAGTCGATACTCGCCCAAGATGTGGGAATCCTGCAAATATTGATATTGCACTCTAAGAAGGGTGCGAGAACGAGGATTTTAGTCTCCTTGTGTTGCTATGGCTACACCTACTACTACGGCTAGTACGCCGTGGCAAAATTACAGAGCTATTATTTCTATTCCCGCCTCAGAGTTCAGGGCTTAAAGCAGCTGTACTCTATCACCACATTGTGGCATTTCAGAGGCGCTTCACTGTTGCCCAGCCAACAGGACTACAGACTCAGGATTGGATTTTTAACCCCGAGTGATCTAAAGCTCATTTGCCCATCTGCACTCAAGAATAGCGTGGAGAAATTAGATGGGATAAAAGCTTGTGAGATGAGGAAAAGCCTGAGGGAGATGAAGAAAGAAACAAATGTGGGGGGGAAAAAAGCAGGTGAATCCTGCAATGAATATGCACCATGCCTGAAGGCAATCCCTGTAAGTTGCTCAGAATTATGTGCATTCAAAATTAGTGTATTACCATCCACACTGATAATCTGATAATTCAATGTAATAAGCCGTTTTCATGATCATCATACTCAGTTGTATAGATGCAAACAACATACTATACTATATTACACTGGACTAAAGATCATAAAAAAATTCAAAAGCTCTGAAAAAAGCCATTCATCACTAATCAAACATCTTTCATGTTTACAAAAGAGAAAAGAAGAAATTTTAGTTTACTTATGGCTTGTCTGTGTGTCTTGCATGTAGAAAGACATGTTTACTGATGACTGAAAATAATCCATTCATACACTTTTAAGGGACCAAGAATTTGAAAGCTGATAGTTCTCTTTTTTAGGCTAGGTATGAGTAAATCAGGTGAAGTCACACTGTCCTCTGAGACACCCTTTCACCTGATTTACTCATACCTAGCCTCTAAATCACCTTTCATCTGAACACCGAACAGTTTAAAAAAAATTTTTATTTCCCAACCATGCAAGTGTGTGTGCGCGCGCACATGAGCTCATTACTCCCCCTCCTTTAAATGTGCATGTGCCTTGTATGGCTTCCTTTTAGTACTCTGTTACCATGGTTATAAAGAGATCTGTGAATGACTCTTGTTTTCATGACGATTCCTTCTGCTTCCTCGAGGATCTTATCGTACCTGTTTCAGGGACTTTTGTGTACACGTGCTCGGTTGCC
Organism: Leiocassis micropogon; assembly: GCA_028565275.1. Lineage (NCBI taxonomy): Eukaryota > Metazoa > Chordata > Actinopteri > Siluriformes > Bagridae > Leiocassis > Leiocassis micropogon. The sequence goes on from JAOVVA010000044.1 coordinate 5,131,670, forward strand.
ACAGGAAGTGCAAAAGGAGGTCAAAATGCTAATAACTGTTGATAGAGACAGCAAGAGGGTCTCAAAGTGTTGAGAGTGTTTACTAACATAAGCTCAAACAGCAACAGACAACCCAGTTAACAGTTAGTAGTTTATAATTCAAATTTAAATTTGAATTTATTACATCACTATCCACATTCAGTAGTGTTATCCACAACAAGTCTCTCAAACTCGTCAGAGATGGTCTAAATGCATCTCTACATGTAGCATGTTGCATGATTTGAGTTGAGCACACAGATCTGGTCTGAGAATCACTGCTCTGAAATAACATTGCTATCTTAAGTGTATACACTCTTCAGTCATAACATTATGCCTGACGACTCGTCTAATATTGAGTAGGTGCCTCCTAAACGGTAATGCTCTGGGCGTCCCGACACTATCTATCGAATTTCAGCATTCAATTTTTTCAGCATTTCTATCGAATACAGCATTAAACTTTTAAGCAATTTGAGCTCCAGTGGCTTTTCTATTGGATCGGACTACACAGGCCAGCCTTCACTGCCCATGCGAACCCCACTTGAGCCTCGGCCGCCCATGACCCTGTTCATGGGGTAAACGTTTTTCTTCCTTCAGGTACTTCTGGGAGGTCCTGACCACTGCAGACCAGAAACATCCCAAAAAAAAAAAAAAACAAAAAAAAACCTAGAGTTTAGGAGATGCTCTGACCCAGTCGTCTAGCCACCACACTTTGGCCCTTGTTAAAGTCGCCAGGTGCCATTGTTATTAAATTTGTAACTGCAGCTACTGTGACATAGGCCAGATTGTGATGACTAGACAACTGGGCCAGAGCAGCTTCAAAACTGTAGCTCTTGTGAGATGTTCCCGGGTTGCAGGGGTCAGGACAAGGAAGAAAAACTGATGAAACCAATGACAGGTTCACTGATGCCCATGAGGAGTCGAAGGCTGGACAAGGAAGGAAAATCCAATCCAACAAAAGAGCTACTGGAGCTCAAATTGATGAAAATGTTAATGCTGGTTCTGATAGAAAGGTGGAAAAAGGTGGCACAGCACAATACCATTTTGGTGGCAAAATGGGGGATCTACTCATTGGTCACTAGCTGATCGGTTTCCCCACAAACAACAATACACAATCACTAAACTACATGCACTGAATGAAGGTCATAATAAGTATGTTGTGTATCTGCATTAAAACCCAGTAGAGCTCACATTCCACAGCTCTAAGTGAGAATGAGCATCCTCCACTGACTGAGCTGGAAGTGATCATAGGGATTAGCCTCATCTAAGCTGAATGTTCTGAAGCGGCTATAAAGCTTCACAGCTCCAGCAAAAATACACCAGAGTCAGCCCATTAAAACTTTAAATGTCAAGAGCAACATTTTATGTTCAGTGTTGAACATTAGTGTGTGGAGTATGACTGAGGTACAACATTGGACAGTTTTTCTACCATAAAAGCTCTGCATTCTAAATTACGTTTAGACATCTTAGACAGCTAATCCAATAATCAAAAAGTTATGACCTCTTCAACCAAGGTTCTGTGCCTAAATGGCTCTGTAGACTGCACAATGTATTATTCTTAAATAAATAAATAGATAAAATGAGAGAGATGACGGGTCTGGAGAATGGCACAGGAGTCCACAGCCAGGAGTCTAGGGCGCGTAATTGGTCACGGTCTCAGGTTGGAAGAAATGGCCTTTTCTCTTTCCCTTGCTAATAAACAGTGACATGGGCCAATCGTGGGCAGTTGTGAGCTCGTGTATGCAGAGGAGGACAGATAGTGCTTTCCTCTGAGTGTGTTAAGCTTTGCAGCATGACTAGTAGTTGTCTCAGAGAAAAGGGAAGAAAGAGCTGCCTGGTGGGTGGGAATTGGCAGGTGGACAAAAAAAAAGGAGAAAAGAAGGAAAAAAACATCAACATGTAAATATATAGATTAATGACAAATAAATTTTACCAATTTAAAATATATATTTAATAAGGATCCATTACTAATAACAGCCCCAAAACTAATCTAAAAAGTATGAAGCATTAAAGTGCCATACAGTTAATTAAACACAGTGAGACAGTAATGTATTCCGCATGAACAGCCTGCTCTCGTCACATTTACAGCTTCAGGAAGTTAAAATGTTTTAACAGCTCTGCATACACAATCTGCTTCAATACCATATGTTAGAACCTTTGAACTTCATTCCATGCTAAATGTAATTAGTGTTTACTTTGGTCTGTGTTAGTGATCTATCCAAAGAAAATTAATAATTCTGTGGTTTGTCACTGTGATCCTGTCTGTACTAAAACTGTTATGTGCTAATCTTATTCCCATCATCAGGGGTTCCAGTCTGATCTGATAATGAGCGGTTTCAGCCTGTTTATCAGGGTACGACACTGAAGACTGTTAAACAGTTACTGAGTTATTTTAGTACCTGCTACTTTTTATCAAAAAGACTGTAAGCCACTATTTTAAAAAAAAAGGTCTTAGGCTTAATAATAGCCGTAGTTTCACATCACTTTTGGTCCGGTCATGATTCCCCGATGGGATTCCTGGGTTATTTAGTATAAAACAAACACTGCAGGTGTCCGTACATTTCATTTGTATTTCAACCATGTTCTGAAATCTTATTAAAACCTGCTTTTGTTTTTGTGGTTAAATAAGCAGTAATCCCCACAGCCAGACTCCAACTTCCAATAAAAATCCTTCCATGGAAACTGGACAGCAAAAGGAGGAATACATTTGAAATGCCAAGCACATATGAGTGTTCTGGTCAGGTGTCTGCAAACTTTTGGCAGTGTAGTGTACCGCTGAGGTTTTCCTGTACCTAAACCATGTGACTGAGAGAACGAGTACATGTGAGATCTCACCAGCTCCATAGACCACAGAATAGACGATGCGTTTAACGTGCTCTCTGTCCTCTGCACTTACTCTGTCCTCACTTACACCTTTCCTGTGTGGGGGGAGAGAGAGAGAGAGTTATATAAGTAAGTGAGGGCACATCAATGTACTGACAGAGAGTCTGTCTTTGACAAGGCAAAATCAGCAGCAAGTGACTAATGTCAGGTCAGCTTTCAGACTGAATTATGTCAGAATCAAAGGGTCACAGTGGGGACACCAGTCACACACACAGACGCACAGACACACACAGAAGCGCACACAGACAGACACAGACACATAGACACGCGCACACGGTATTATGTGAAGATTTTTCATCAGCTGAACGAGTTCATTACACACACACACTGATTGCACCAGGCAGGGGTGAGTCTTAAATGATGTCTGTCTCAGCAATACAAGCCTCCAGATGTTCTCATTAATCTGACAGCTAGAAGAAGCATTTGTGCACTGCATCATTGTGTATCTTGACACGAAAGCACCTGTGCAAAATGCACACATTTAAATTGCGAAAGTAATCACATTAATCAGATTCAGTGGTTTACATAATGACTGCGAATTCCATTTAATGGGTTATTAAGACCATTACCAGCCACACTTTCACACAGTTCGACTTTGAAATTGTTTACATGGGGCCCAGTTAGTTTGTTACAATTTTTTATTATATACACCAAGTATGTTTTTTTGTAAAGACATATTTGTGTGATTATTAACCACCTACAAAAGAATACCATATGTCAGAAAGATGATTAATTCAGCAAAACACTGTGTCAGGAACTATCATAATTCGATCACCACCGGACCTTCCATATTATATTAATATAACTAATGTAAACAATAAAACAAGATTATAACAGCAATATTTAACAAATAAATATGTATAACAGCTGATATGTTGAAAAGTTGTGTCAACAAAAGAAGTGCTTCGACCTACAATAATGGAACTCAATAATGGAAATGAACTTTTTTACAACATTTAATCATTAGAAAACTACTGGGGTATAAGAGGAATAAAACCCTTGTGACATTTGCTTCTAAGCACTTTATTCATTATTTAACAGTAGGAGGGGAAAAAAAGACAGAAGAGACCCAAACACAGGGAAATAAAATTGTGAAAAAAGTAACCAATTAATAAATAATGTGTGTTTTAATTTTTAAAAAAATCTATATGTCAGTATATAAAAAAACAAACAAGCAGCCCATGTGGATGAGGCTCATATGATTAATTTAACATGTTGGATAATAAAGGCTGGGTCAGTGCCACCTTTTGGCCAGAGTGGTTCATAAAAGTCTTGTCCAACTTTGCATCTGTATATGTTAAGAATGGAAGAGATTTAAACTGAAATAAAATGTGATGTGTTAATCAGTCATCGTGCAAACTTTACCATAAACCATCAGATGCACTACCCGTGACCTTGGCCGTGTTAGATTTGTTACCCTGGTTTCTCATAATAATCATAATCACGTGCCAGAAAGGCAGAGAAGTTGGTGTTTACTGTGTCTAGGGCATCTGTGAGCCGAACCAAAACACTTGTGTTGCCTCCAGTGGGTCGTCATGGCAACAGCACTGACAGTGTGTGTAAAAGGATGCTTAGACATGTTGCTCCGCCGACATCACATGCCCAGAACATGCCCGCGGGGCGACAGAGTCTGTGTGTTTCTTAAAGTTCTTCCTCATGTGCGGATTACTGGCTGGATCTCTGTGTGTGTGTGTGTGTGTGTGTGTGTGTGTGTGGCATATAAGCTTTTCATGTATCAAGATCTGTGTGTGTGCGCGCAAAAGTGAGTGTGGGTTTGTGAGTGTGTACCCACCACTGAGAGGCAAGCATGTTGAAAACATCTGTTTCAGGCTTCTGGAAGATTCTCAAGAGCTCAGGGTCAGACGACAGATGAGCCAACAGACGCAACTCCACCTGACAGAAATCTACATGCACACGTGTGTGTGAGTGAAAGAGAGAGAGAGAAAGAGAGAGAGGGGGGGGGGGGGGGGTTACATTATTTCCTAAGTGATCTGTACCATAACTGAGCATTAGCATTGTCAAATAACCTTCCCGTCGAACAGAAACACTAGTTATCACTGGTATGATGTGAAACATGACGGGAGGCCTGGAAGTACTGTTATGCAGTGGAAAACACCCACACACACCCTGGTGCAGAGGATTATGGTATCGTAACTATACTGTTTGGGTTAAAACACTCTAAATTAGCGCACACACATATGTCTTTGCTAAAGAAAGCAAAATTAGACTGAAACTGAAGAACAAGTATGGAAGGGGTAATGTTAAACCTCTGTGTGTGTGTGTGTGTGTGTGTGTGTGTGTGTGTGTATGTATGTATGTGTGTGTTGACATAACCCTCTCTCATGCACAGTAATCCTCTCAGCAGCCTATCTGTTTGATAAAAGAGAATGTTAGGGGATGAGCTCACACTGCAACAGCAAGGGTGTACATTTTGCTGAAGAAAAAAAAATCTCTCTCTCTATTTCAAACACACACACACAGTTTTGCTCCTCAAAAAATCCTATTTAATGTTTAAAAAAAAAAGGAAAAAAAACACTATTATTTTAAAGTAGCTGTCCTCTAACAAATGTATGTTTGGCTTAGCTGTCCTTGCGTCTTGTTTGTGTAGCGCTGTGTGGTGAGTGACACAGTGGAGAGACAGATGTACACACACAAAGAGAGAGAGCGAGCATGACCATGAGTGAGTGAGTCACTAATCTAACTGTAAGCCTAGTCTAACTGTGCTAACCAGGGTGTCAGTCCCATCCTTATTTATAATGTCTGACCTAAACTGCTCATTATGAGAACATTAATACAGGAAAAACAGAGTCATAGTTTCAGAAACATTACTTCTCCTGATTACTTGAAATGCACTTTAAACTTAAGCTTAAGACTTAAACCAAGACTTTCTACAAGTCTCCATATTTAATGAATAAGCCATGTAAGTAACTGCTTCTTTTTCACTCCTTCATATCCAGTAAGTGCTTTATCTTAACTCAGGATTACAGTGAGTCTAGAGTGTATCCCAGTAACGCAGGGAGTGAAATGAAAAAACACTCAGGATGGAAGACCATACACACATTCACAACTTGTGGCGTCTATAGGAAACAAAGAGAGAAAAAACAAAAAAGAGAAAGTGTGCAGACACTACATTCAGACAGGGAGTGTTTAGTGAAGCTAGAGTTCTCCATTTAAAAATCTTACCTAGACATGACTTGAGTAACAGCTTTGGGGATTCAGACTTGACGAGAGCGTCATCAACAACAGTTAAAATAACAGATTATATAATGTGCACGCTGGTATCTGAAGTTTGCTGTTTAAGTAAAATATGTTTTACACTTACACATGGTCACAGTGTTATACTGTAGTAAACAGTACACGCGTGCACGGATGTTGATTATACCAGTAAGAGACGAGCACTAAGACCCAGCAGGGGAGAC
>JAOVVA010000044.1:5144177-5162840 GCA_028565275.1 Leiocassis micropogon
CTGTAGGCCACGTAAAGTCACAGAGCGGGGTCAGTGGATGGTGAGACACCATTATTAAAACACATTATATGAATTAATAAAGTGAAAATATACCATGTCACTGTATCACTGTGTTTAGAAAAGTACAGAAATCCTTGTTGTATTAGAATGCATGCCTATTCTATGAGAAAAGTGTGCTTAAAATATAGTGCAGCTGAAAACTGAAAATAGAATTTAGGAGTAATGAGCTTGAACTCTCTAAATCAGCACTATTCTGTAGAACAATACATGCTGGCCCTTACTACAGTTGTGAAACCCACAGTTAAGTCAACAGAACTCATATTTACATTTTCAGTCGCAGTCATGCAATAGACAAGGTGCTTTCTGAAATAAAGGGCTTGGCCTCTCCGAATTAACACTACTTTGTAGTACACTCTTGGAAATGATCATTGAACAGGATACAGACTAGACCAAATTAGAAACAGAGCTGAGCCACAAAGGAAACTGATGATGAATTAAACTTGGTCCCAGGTTGAGGGCCAGAGGCTTAAATCTATACAAGCCAGTACAAACTGTACAGAAACAATTGAGAAGCATTAGTTTGAGCAGTGATATGGAGATGGTTGGCAGTGCATTTGGCACAGCCTGTATCTCCTGACTAACTTGGATCAAAAGAAAGAAAAACTAGCTAGTTGTAAGGAATACTGACATGAGTAATGTAGTAGATTTATAACAGCATTACTGTTTCTGAGAGTCTCAGTACCGCATCTTTAATTTTCTCATGACATGCTCTGAGCTGAATTTTATGTAAATTAAAATGTGATTTGCAAATAAAGATCATTATTAGGATTATGGACTGATTTTTAGTAATAGCTGAGAGGGTACATTGCCGGGAGTGTTTAACAGTAGTGCGATTATTTTACGGAGAGCATGAGGACCTCAGACAAAATATTTGAGCTCCCCCTAGTGGTCATTAACAGTTATTCCACTTACCAGCTCTGTGAGAGACATGTTCCACTTTGGCTGACTTTGCTTCTGTTGCTTGTTCTTTGTCCTGTGTGTGCTGATTAAAGTCACTGGTTCTGACTGAAACTGAAGTGTGATGAACTGGCAGGTGACTTTTATTAGTTAGTGTTCTATTTGCAGCTAAATCATGACAATCAGCTAAGAAAATACCAATTTTCTGATTTTCCTTATGGAATAATGGCATGTCTTTCAAGTAACTCTGGTCTTCTAGAGATCTTGAGCACTCTTCTATTTCAAACTCCTTTGTTATTTCTCCTTCTGAATTTTGACAATTTTCTCTTTCTTCAGTTATCTCCGGTTTCTCCTTAAAGCTCCAAAACTGCATCTTTTCAGGGGTATCATGTGTTTTCCCACCTTCCGTCTTCCGCACTGAATTATTTCCTTCAAACTGTTTTGAATAAATGACTATGGGGAATTGGAGATGACCAAACCTCAATCTCTTTACAGGAGGGGTGTGAGTTATTGTCTCATCTTTGCTAGAAGCCAATAGCTGGATTCCTTCCTTCCTACTGAAGATATCACTACATTCCTCTGGTAATCCTACAACAGGCTGTGGGTTTCCCCTGTTAATAAAACCATTCGTGGTGAAAAGCTGTTCTCCCTGTGGATCTGGTTGTGGAAGGGTTCTGCTGGGGCCTCGGATATTATTACCACGATTGAACTCTGACATACTGCCATCATCTCCAAAATCCCTTGGCCTCCAATCACCTCGGGTATCCGCTCCCCATTGATTAAATCTGTTATCTCTATCATGTAACAGCTGGAGGTCATGCTGACTAGGCAGCTCCATCTCTGGGGAGTGTCTGAATAATTGTCTCTCTCTCTCCTCGTGAAGTCTGGATAGAGCAAGACATATAATGAATCGTCATTTTTGCTTGCAAATATATTTAAAAAATCTTTAACAGCATTGCCACGATTTGACGTGTAAAAGGGAAAGATTCAGGGACAAAAAAAAATTCTGGGAAACTACACACTCACTGTGGCTTGGTCTTGTAGCCATGTTTCTCCACAAGGTCAGATTGAGGAAGATTTACTGTGAATTTCCTATGATCGCTGGTGCTCACATTAAGCCTATGTCAGGAACACAAAAACAGGGCTGAGGCAGTCTTTCAACTTTATTATGAGGGCTCCGAAAATTATGACTGCATGGTCCTGAAATATTACAACTGACACTTCTTTAAATTGGCTCATTCTATAACTCACGTTTTATTGTGTGTGTGGAGTTCTGGAGCTCTGTTGAAGACACACTGATTTTGGGACAGACTCGAGGCTCTGCCAAATGAGTCTTCCACTGAACAAATAATAAAATACAATATTCCTTTCATACAACACTCATTTCATTACAACACAATGTTTTAACATTAAAACACAATCTTTGAGACTTTATGGCCATTTACAAACCCATTATATGGAAGTCAAAGTCCTTACTGTATTTTGTTTAGAGCAGCAAGGAATTTTCAATAATGACAAAAACATCAATTAATTATTCAATTAATGTAAATGTTGATGAATTTAAGTGGAAATGGTTGTCTTGGTAAATGTAGACATTTATTGATCAAGGAATTTAAATCACATGCTGCCTATTTAAGTATCACAAATTACCAAGAATTATTCATCTGTCTATAGACAAACAATTTCAGCTCCATTTATGCATTTCTTTCTCAACGACAAATAAGACCTTTGTTACAGATTCCAAACAGTAGGATACAGGCCATGATATTGTTGCAGTCTCTAATACAGATTATAGAGAATAACCACACAGAATAATTCCTCTCTAAACCTGACTCACTGTGTGGTTTCCTGTCTATTCTGGCTGCATACTGAGCTCTCAGTGCAGCCATGACCCTCTGGGCAGCTGCAGACAGAGGACCTGCAGTCAGCGTACTACAGGGGCGGTACACCATCTCACCTACTTCTCTGTCCATCATCACTTACTGTCCTAAAACAAACACAGGGACAAGAGTACTCCTCAGTTAGACTAGGTCTTCAGAGTACATACTGTAGTTTAAGTGAAGGCAATCACGTTTTCACAGACATCCTACGTCATTTAAAATATATTTATATTTAATATAAGTAAAAATGAAGTACTTTATCCAATGTGTATTTAAGCTCATAAAAGCAAATGGACATAATTGAGCATTGTAATGAAGAGTACCAGATAACTGGAAGAGGTATTTATATCAAGCGCACACAATTAGAAAAATTATGCACAAAAACTATTTATTAGCAGTCTTTTACATGTCTAATTTTACAATATTGCATATACAAACAAACACAAAGTTACGCGCTACAGTCATTAACATTTTGGGTAGCACTGCAGTCAGAGATGTCAAAGGCAGTCCAGAATCCAGAAAATGCACAAGATGATGTTGACAATTCAAGTCGCTCCAAGACAAAATTGCATCACATCTCTCCTGATTTAAGCTTAAGAGTTTCTTTCCTGTAGTGTCTGAGGTACAACCTGCTCCCCAGTCTACCTGACACCAGCCCTGGCCTCCATTTCACGCACAACCTTGCTGAGCAGAGTGGGATCCAGGTGAAAGTAAACGTACAGCTCTCTCTCTCGTCTGAGAATGGCACTCTGCTCTAGTCGAGCCCTTTTGGTTCTCAAGTCTCCTACAATGTCCTGCAAATGCTTGTACAAATTCCTCTGCTTCTCTTCCAGCTCACTGAGAACAACAGACACCTCCTAACAAGAAAAGAAAAAAAAAAAAAGACCATAAATCATATTTTTTCTGAAATATGTTTTTACATGCAGTTCAAAGAAAATGTTCGGAAACATGAGTGACCATATCACCCCTCCCCTGTTCAGGTTTGTTTCTGCACACTGGTTATGGCATTACTCAGCAGTTACAAATTTCACACACAAACACACCAAACTGCACATTTCATTTTGTTGGACCCCCTTTCACAGCACACATTTATCATGACAGTGGGGAAATTTCTTCTTCATTTCAAACTTCTAAATTTCTGTTTTGACAAATTTCTATTTCTATTTTCTTTTCTATATTTCTATATCTTTTATATTGATATTTTGTTCTCATTTCACTAGTTAATCTTATTTTCTAACATTTCTTTTATTACAGTATATTTTTTGTACAGCATATTTTACTAGTTAATTTTTATTCTTAATGTATTTCTTTTATTTTCTTACGTATAAGTTTTTATTTTTTAAGGTCAATGGCAGTCGCGTAAGCATTTCACTGCATATCATACTGTGTATGACTGTGTATGTGACAAATAAAATTTGAATTGCACATATTTTAAAATATTATGCAACACAGCATTTATTTCTGCCCAGGGTTTTTTTATTTTTATTTTGCTAAGATCTTATATTTATGATGACATTATGGCGTACAGTTGTGTGAAAATTGCTCCTCAACTGACATGAAATTTGCCATTGTCGTCCTGGAATATGCCCACAGCATCACCCCGTTATTCAGTACATTCATTCATTAAATTATCAAATAACGTTACTGAGCCTAAACCCGACCAACTGAAGCAACCACAGATCACAACACTGCCACCAGAGGGTTGTACAGTGGGCACTATGCATGATGAGTACAACACTGTGAGCTTCCTATGACAGTGCAGGGGGCTGTCGCTGTTCTTGGTGTGCAGTGTTTATTTCTTGCCTTCCAGAAAGTGCAGAGCTGCTACCTGGGACCACTAGAGAGCAGTACATCTTAGTTAGTGTGGTTGAAGCCTATAAAAGGAGGCCTGAAAGATGATCTGTTCTCTCGCTTGCTCTTTGGGACCTGATTTTACAGTGGCTGTTGTCTGGTTGTGCCAGGTATCTTGGCATTTGTTATGTCCTAGTACCTTTCTTAATTGTTGATGCATCTTTTTGTTTGAACCTTTTTGGGTTTATAGTTGTGTTTGGTCACATGACCTGTTTACATTGATCCAAAGTTCAATCTTTCTAATCCTTAGCAAATTTAAACCTTTTTTTTTTTTTTTTTAAGTCTCACTATATCTGTCGAGTCTCAATCCTGAAAGTTCTGAAGCCACTGTCTCTTGTTTATGATGCAACTACACTAAGCGTTTAATTGTTAAGATTATAAGATTGTTTTCAGCAATCTCTTAAGTTTTCTTTGCTTGATGCAGGCCAGTTTGACCCTTCTGAAACAAAGAAACATCTTTGTCACAACCAAAAGGATATGTCTTCTGACATGCTTGTTTAGGAAGTGAGAAGTGACTCACAGCATCAATTAGGGTAAAAACAATTATTGGCAGTCAAAACATATTAACCATTGAAGTAATTATCCTATATAAGGGTCTTTTTTGTCAACGTTACCAATGGTAAAATAGGTACAAGTACAGCAAAAAAAAAAAAAAAAAAAAAAAACTCAAATCATCTCAAAACAATTTTGTGGGAGAGGTTAAAAAGTCCTAAAAATCCTACAAAGTATAGCCCAGATTGTGAAGGCACCCCATGCAAAAAGCCATGCAAAACCACCACCAGACATGCGAACAGGTAATAATCAAAATGATCTCACACTCTATGAGCTCTCAGAACGAAGGACGTCGGTGAGGTTGATGAATAAAAAGATGTGAGGGGAAAACATACCTGTGCATTAGGGCAGAGCTCCTGAGCAGGTGTGGCTGTAGCACATACCTGCGGCCTCAGGAGCGGCTGCACAATATCCGAATATGCCGAGCGCTCTAGAGTATCACGGTCACGCTCTAAACGCACACCGCTGTAGCCCTGCTCCTGAGCTGCCCTTTCCAGTGCATCTTGAACAGACATTAGTTCGTTCCGCAAGCTAGCTGCTTCAGCTTCCAACCTCCCGTATGTCAGGAGCGGATCCTTACAATCAGAGAGCTTGCCCAGCTCCAACATCTGCAGCAGCCTGAGATAGAGATAGAGAGAGGGAGAGAACTGAGCCAAACTTATATATAGTAAATATGTAAATCATAGAAATTATACATGGTTAAGGAAAGAGAAGTTGAGAATTAAATAAGGTTAACATTAGATGATTTCCTGTGCAAATGGAATACGTTTCATCAAAAGAATAATAGTTTCAATATTTTTTGTCTTCATCCTCACCCGCTGAAAGCTACATCTTTAGAGCTGATGACTTGCAGTTTTGCATTACTCCCCAGACAGGGTGTCTGGGTCAGTTCAGGCTGGGTCAGTATGTTCCCTCTCTGGGCAGCACTCCGAAACGTCCCCTCTAGCCTACTGATGATCTCGTCCAGCTGGGTCACAGTCCTTCTCCCCCTCCGGAGCTCAGTGTCCTGTGCCAGACGCAGAACTTCGAACGATGCTTTCTGTCGAAGGAGCTGATCCCGGACCTCGGTCTGCCTGGCAGTGTAATAGTTCTGCCTGGCGATCTGAAGTGCCAAGTCACCCCGCACCACAGGCACATTCAGCAGGCGAGCACTGTCACGCAGAGCAGAGCGGACAGGCTCTCGCATCAGAGCATCAAGGTCAGACTGAACAGAGAGAAGCTCAGAGTGCAGAGCTGGCTCACGCCAGGAACCCTGCAGAGAGCCCATTGGCTAGAAAGGGGAAAGAAATAATGTAAATGGTAAGATATGTACTTTTGAAATTTTTATTTCAAGGATCACAATACAGGAATAGGCAAGATGAACAATGATATAATTGTTTACATAGCGTTAACTTGCAATTAAAATTACCTTGGATATCAGTTGTGTTTAAGTTAGGGCCTGTTAAATCCTATTACAATTACAATACTTAATCAAAAACATGTCCATTCAACCCCTTTTAAGTTGTCATGTAGTATTTATTTTATTTGACCAAGCTAAATCACATTTCACAGGTATAAGAGACACTTCATAGTCAGTATTCTAGCAAATTGATTTGTGACCTTGGTAAAGTATTATCTTTTACAATATCACCTTTGGTTCACAATATTTTAATTGTGTAATTAGATTTGATATGATGTTTGGCAAGGTCTTAGACGATTCTAAAAGTAAACCATGTAGAGACATTTTAAACATTGAAATGTAAATGTTTGACCTTGTATAAGTACCTGTGTTGGGCTGCTGAGCTGATCTGTGAGCCAGTTCTTCAGTGCTTGGGCTCCACGTTCCTCTGCTTGCTCTTTCAGCAACTGGTGCTGCGTTACAATGTGAGCCCACTGCAGCCGGGCCATCTCCTTTCTCCTGCTCTCCACAAGCTTCTCGTCATCCTCTTCCTCACTCACACTGCAGCAGCTCAGCTCTGCCAGCTGAAAGCGTTTGGATGTTGAGGTGTCTACCATGTCAGAGATGCCCTGGAAAAACTGACGCCTAGTATAAGCGGCCAAGGCTTTAGTGTTTTGCTCCTCCTGGTGGACATAGGGTTCCAGAGTAACCTGGGACATCAGCACTGATTGAGGAGCAGATGTTGTTTCATTCTTTTGTTCCACTGACAAGGCATTAGTTTGGAAGAAACCAGCAAGCTTCTGGGATTCCTTTATAAGACCTTCTAAGGCAGCATTTGTTGCTGCATTTTCAACAGCGAGAGCAGAGCTGGCATCTTTCATTGCACCGCTACCTTCCTGGAGTAGCCCAAGAGCAGCAGATGAGTCGGCACCCCGGCTAGAGGCCAAGACCTGCAGCTTTTTGAGTCTGCGTAACTTCAGCTGCTTCTCTTTCCGTAGGGCCTGGAGTTCAGCCTCTAAATCTTCCATTGAAACATCCTCCTCCCCACAAAGTGAGGACAGCGACCCACTCACATCAGTCGGTGCACAGGTTTTTAACAGATCACCAAGTGTTGCTTCATCCAAGATAGGCTTCCCAGACTCACGGAGCAGACGAAATGCCTGCACTTCTTCTGGCGTGAGCGCATTGTTGCGGTTCACACGGTGGCAGAAGACACGCAAAAGATGGAGGTTGTCTGGTGCAGCTTCAAACAACCAATCAAATTCCGAACTTTTGAGTGCAGATGCATTAGGATAACCACACCGTGACAGAGCCTCAATGAACCGCTCCCCGTTGAGCATGATTAAAAGTGAAGCCCCAAAAACACGCTTACACTTTACCCCTGCGGTAAATTATGAGATGAAGGTAAGATTTATTGAACCTAAAAAAAAATAATTCTAAACACAATATATATAGAAAGATGCACTAAATAAGGATTTTAAAAAAGTCATCTGGGGACATTAAAATGCTATACAAGTGTTACAGCTGCATGATTCTTTTTTTACTGCTACATTACAAAATCAAAATGGTATGACAATATGACTAGAAAGAATTGCATGCATCTTACATTTAAATCTAACCTTTTCAGATAATGTTTAAATGTTTCAAATATGAATCATTCAAGCGCTCACACACGTTGGTGTGGCTGAGATTGAGCTGGACATCCATGAGTAAAAGGAAACAGTCAGAGAGATGTGAAGATCAGTGGTGTAAACAAATGCTTGTGTAAACATCACTGTTACCTGTATACTATAGAGTAGCAAGTATGTTTTGTCTATATAAAAATATACATGTACCTAATAAGTCTACAGACATCAATAGGAACATATTGCTCTAGTGATGAGTTTTATCCAGGCTTCACAAGCCTAACAGAATTCATACTACATAAGGGTAAGTGTGCCTCGCCTACCCTTTAGGTCTTGAAATTCGTCCTGTGGTAAAAATCCTGCAGACACTTACAGTACATAGTGCTGATGATCATGGTGCTTTATGGGTTCTGTAAATGCATCTGACAATACTGTTCTTGCAAGAACTCTTCCAGAATAGCTGACCTTTGGGTCTTAAAATAACCAAAGGTTGTTACTTTTGCTGTTGTTACTTAACTCCCCAACTACATGTATCATTTTATAGTTTTGGATTGGGGGGGGTATGCTTCAGCATACCAAGACTTCTTGAACAATGCTATGCTTAAACCTTTGTGGCAACAGTTTGGGAAAGCCCGCAGAGAGCCCTGACCCCATCAAGCACCTTTGGGATGAACTGGAACGGAGATTGCAAACCAGTCCAACATCAGTGCCTGACCTCATAAATGCTCTGCAGAATGAATGGGCATGAATTCCCATAGAAACACTTAATCTTGTGGACAGCCTTCCAAGAGGAGTGGAAGCTGTTAAAGCTGCAAAAGGAGGACCAACTCCCTATTGAAATATATGTATTTGAATACAATGTCATTGCAAATTTGGCCAAATACTTTTGTCCATATAGTGTACAAATTGTACACTTAGTAACCCACTAATTCAGGGGTTACAAGTATACATCTTTAATCAACAGTTTAACGGCACCTTGTGGTATTACAGTAATAACTAATGACCTCCCTGGTTAAATTAACTTATTTAGGAGTTAACTGGAAATTAAACACGTATTGTCTCAGTTAACAGAGTGTGAGGGACGCTGAACGCATAAAGTGACAGTTGCAACTGAAAAGAGATGCCGTTAGCTTGCTAATCAGCTAACATTACAATACACGAAACTGTTAACTCAAACTAGCTAACTAGTTAAAGCGAACGGTTAAGAAATAAACCACAGCAGCAAACTATTAAACAGAAGTTAAGAAAGATATCTATATTTTAAAGCGCTTACCTGTTAAAAAAAAACAGTAACTCTGGTAGGTTTTCGTTACTAGTCTGTTTGTCTCGCGGGCAGTTAGCTGTGTGGCTAACCTCTCAGAGACGAGATCTCGCGTCGCGCGAAGCCTATTCAAAAGTACTGAACGGGCGCGCGCATCTACGTCATTTCTTATGGGCGGGCTCTTCTCGTTAATTAACATCAAAAATGAAATCAATATTTATTTCCAAGAAGAAAATACATAAAGCAGTTGATACCTGTTTGATGAGTCTATAAATAATGAGTTACTGTGAATATTATTTTGTGTTGGTGAGTCAGATATGATTGACACCTTTTATCAGCCAATCAGAATCGAGGTGACGTAACGCTAGCTTATGAAAAGCACAGGATAAAGCGACCTGCCCGCCTTCAACACCACAACACAAATCACAGCGGCTTCGCTCGAGAGGAGTCACAGTACACAGTCACAACAGGTACACTGCTAGTAAAGATAAATAATAATAATAATAATAATAAATATAATAATAAAAACGACTTTTATATGGATAATTTGTAAGCAGGTTTAATTTGTAAGCTTCATTATTGTTAAACATATATGTAGTGAAAAGAATAAATGCATGAAAATAACTTTTGTATTGTTTGCTTGTGGTTCGATTCTAGACGTTTCAGAGTCGACTCCCATTCTGACTCCTGATGTACGAGCTCAATACAATCGATTCAGGAAGATATTTCTCTATAAAGCTGATTGACTGTTGATTGAATTTCTTTTTGTTTAACTCTGCCTGCTTATATAACCTCGCCAGTGAGTGAACCCGAGCCAACTGTGTTGAAAAGTTTCGGAGTCGACTCTCAGATTTCGGAGTCGACGCTCATTCTTAATGATTCTTCAGCAAAGCTCTTTGCTTAGCTGGGGGTGCAGTAGTTAATATCTAGTTTATACCATTATTTACCCTAGCAAAGAACCATGTTTCAAGCCAAGACATGGATCCTGAAGAAGCACTTTGAGGGTTTCCCTAAAGACGGTGACTTTGAGCTGAAGCTAGAGCAGCTTTCTGAGCCAAAAGATGGAGGTTGGTGATTAAAAGCTGCGTTTCACTTTTTGTCTACTCAATGCATATCTTATTTTTGCTCACTGTGAATAATTATTGCAGAAGTACTTGTGGAAGCCGTGTTCCTAAGCGTCGATCCCTATATGCGGTAAGCATCCACCATCCATCTGAGGTCAGTGTAATTGTAGCTTTTATCAACTTGGTTACATATGAGATAAAATACACATGCATGCAAATATTGTCTTTCATAGTTTTTAATTTTTAATCTGTATTTTTTTAAGTTATGAGTCTGATTTAATACTGTTCTGTGCTTTGCAGCCAGATCCTACTACTTTGAGAACTACTTTGTGATACTTTTCTCCTGTTTAACAACATAGTTTCAACTTAAGAAAGCTGTTGTATTGATTTTGTCTTTATTTTCAGTCCTTTTAGCAGTGTACGAATGAAGCCAGGAGATGTGATGATCGGAGCTCAGGTGGCCAAGTAAGAAAAACAAACTCTGTTCTTAATTGCACATTAATGAATGAGTTTCTGCCTTTGTTGCTCCTTAAGTTCTCAAGTTACCTTACTGTTCTGTAAAACCAGTCATTTCCTGTACTTTTATCATGTAATTTCCTCAGAGTAATTCAGAGTAAAAACCCAGCGTTTCCTGAGGGCAGTCACGTGGTTGCCGATTGTGGATGGAGAACGCACACTGTATGTGATGGAACTGGTTTCACCCTGGTCCTGAGAGACTGGCCTCAGGATGTTCCACTTTCTCTCGCTCTTGGAGGCATCGGCATGCCAGGGTACAGAGTCATATGATCTTTGATAATCATCTACAAGGTTAAGTAGTGCTAAATGACAAGTTAAAGGAGGAATCATACAGATTAAAAGATACTTGTATGCCTTGAAATGTTTGCATCTGTTTAATGCCATCAGCTGTGCCTGTGATGACCTAAATCCCATTTGAGATGCATTCTTCCAGTTGAGACTGATTTGTGCTGTGAGTTTTCTGTGTGTTTCTTCTTATTTAGAAGCAGCAGATGCTTTATAATGCTGTCTTCTCTTATAAAAAATAAATAAATAAAACCAGAAACTTTTCGCTTGCTGTGAAACAATCGTGAGAAACAGCCAGTTAAAATATAGGTACGAGTCATTGTAATGCCAGATGAATTGTTTCAGGGCCAGCTTCACTCCCATGTTTTTTGTTGTTGTTGTTGTTGTTGTTGTTGTTGTTTTTTATTGAGCTTTGTTGGTGTTTTGTTGTGCTTGTTAATGCTGCTTTTCTGGTTTGCCGGGTTTTCTGCATTTAGCATGGCTTGAATAGATTTAAACCCTTTACAGCAATCCATTTATTGTAACTAGTTGGATCCATAATTATTTAAACAGTGACTATTATTTTATTCATTTTTTTTTTTTTTTGCCTCTGTACACCACCCCAACGGATTTTAACTGAAACTATCAAGATGTGGCATCAGCTTCACCACCTACATTTGGATTAACAGTGTCAGTGCAGTGTCTCTCATCATTTTAACTGTGCAGTGGATTAATGAGGATTTTACGCCTCAGAAAATTGTTCTACATGCAAAGCAGTGTTGGGGTTTGAACGCCAACAAAGCAACAGCAGGTGCATTTGATATGCTTTAGGCTTGGGACATTCCTGAAAAGTTTTGTGTTATGTTGCGCTCCGGTACAAAAGGAACTATGAATTTAAATTATAAATGTATAAAATTTGGACAAACTTATTAACAGTGTCAAACTGGCAATAATTTCCTGGATATATAAATGCACATATTTTTCCTTCTTAAAAACTAATAATATATATTTTTTAATATCTGCTTTCCCTATTTGTTTTTGTTAACTTGTTCTGCCCTCTGCTGTTGTGGGTTATTGTGGTTATCAGTAAACACAACCTGGCATTAAGAAATGCAGGTTAGGAACGTAATCGAACCCACGTGCATGCTTCTGAGGAAAAGCTGCAGTGCAGGCAGGAGGTCGTTCTTAGCTAATAGGATAGGCTTTGTAAAACCAGGGCAAATTTTATTTTTGTGTAGAAACATTTACCATTTTAACAGCTCATTTAAAAAAAAGGAAATGTTTTGCTGCTATAAAGGCTGAAAGTCTGCACTTCAATCACATCTTGATTGTTTCTTTTAAAATCCCTTCCAGTGGTGTACAGATGCAACAATATTGTCCAAATACTTGTTGACCTTGTTGACTTGTTACTATGATGGTGTTATTTCTTCTTGCCACAGGCTGACTGCTGTATATGGTTTAGAAGAGGTGTTGGACATCAAGCCGGGGGAGACGGTCCTGGTGAACGCAGCGGCTGGTGCTGTGGGGAGCGTCGTCGGTCAGATCGCTAAACTGAAAGGCTGTAAGGTGGTGGGTTCAGCTGGGAGCGAGGCTAAAGTGGCGTATTTGAAAGAGCTGGGTTTTGACCATGCCTTCAACTACAAAACTGTGCCATCTCTGGAAGAAGCTCTCAAACAGGCCTCACCTGAGGGTTACGAGTGCTACTTTGAGAATGTAAGAAAATGGTTTAAGTTCATCTACCAACAATCTGAACGTTATCTTGGGTGTCTAATACAGTAATGAACTGATGATCCAGTATTTCCATTTGATTTGATTTGTGTTAATTGTATTTTAAAAGGTTGGGGGACGTTTCTTCACTGTTGCGCTCTCGCAGATGAAGCAGTATGGGAGGATCGCTGTATGTGGAGGAATTTCTCATTACAATGATAAAGAACCCCAAACAGGTCTCTCTACGTTACTCACCAAATCTCAGTCTGATGTAGCTTTTAAAATATTTTACTTCTGGTGTATGTAAATTTATAAAGTTGGAAATTGTAAAAATTGAAAGAGATTTTTTTTTTAAAAGCTTACGATTATGATGATGTACTTGGGCATTTGCAGGGCACAATATCTAACCTGCCCAGCCTGCCAAAACAAAAGTCACACACTCCGATATTTTGTTAGACAAAAACGTTTGCTTTGATGATTGCACACATTTACTGTGGCATCATTTCAATAAGCTCGTGCAATATAACAACATTAACTACAGTCCAGAATCACATTCATTTCTCTCCAAGATCCTGTATGGACGATGGGAGTCAGAACACTGACGTTCTTAAGGCTACACATTCTCTTTACGTTGTGCATATAGAAATGCTCTTACTTTAACTATTAAGCATAGCTGTGAGGGGTTTTTTGGTTTTTTTTTTTTTTTTAATGATTTGGTTTGACCAACAAAAGATGCTGGTACACCTCTATCCTCCCAGGTTTTAATAATGCATTTGAACAGTTATGCATTTGAACTTAATTTTAGTAGTTTCAGCAATCTTATTTTATTATGTTTTTTAAACCCTTCTGAAACAGAGTAACATCATTGCAATAACCAAAGGATATGTCTTCTGAGATTAGTAAAAACTAGCTGGTGCCCTTTTTTTTTTTTTGGCCCGGCAGTTTTTATACAATTTTATTACAAGGATTGAACTTACCATGAACAGTTTTGTGCAGAGGTCTCTGTCAGTTGATAACTTCAACAAACTGGACTTCATATCAGCTAAAACACATTTCCTGTTAAACAATTAAACTTGCAATATCGCACAGTTACAGAAGGGATTGATTCATGCTCCCGCTATACATCACCCTAATGAGTATGATTTCCTTTTCGGTCCTCTCAAGGGTTTCTTATGACCTTTCAGGGATTCCCCCCCCCCCCTTTCCAAATATACAGTGTATGTTTATTTTATCTCTAATTTTTATCCATGTAAAGCTGCTTTGTGATGTCCGTTGTTAAGGGCTATACAAATAAACTGAATTGAATTCACTCTGTCAAGAGTGGTTGGTTCATGGAGTCTAAAACAAACCATAATTTCATTTTATTTAAATAAACAATGTTTTTTTTGCACTAAATAAATAAAAGTAAATTGTGTTACTATTTTTGTACTTTTAACATTTTTTCCAAGGTAATTCCTAACAATTCTTTTGCAATATTGCCCAGCCCCACTCTCATTCCAACATTAGAAAAAAACCATTGTCTTTATGGAGCTTGTTTTTGTACAGAAGCATTGCCATGCTGACAGAGATTTGGCCCTCTTGGTACCATTGAAAGGAAATGGTAATGCTGTATTATACAAAGGCATTATATAAATTTGTATTCTTTGACATATTTGGCAACACTCTGGAGTGTAAAAAAAACAAAAAAAAAACAGGAGTGATTCAAGTGTCCACATACAGTATATAAATATGTCTGATAATGTTAAGATGTGTGTGTGTGTGTGTGTGTGTGTGTGTGTTTCTCTCTTTCTCACAGGCCCTTATCCACACCTGGATATGATCTTTAAGGAGTTGCGGATGCAGGGCTTCTTGGTGTGGACATGGAAGCATAAGAATGAGGAGTCTCTGAAAAGGCTCTTGACTTGGCTGAAGGAGGCAAGTAGTAGTTTTTTTTTCAAAATCTCCTAAAAAAATCTGTCTTTTTAAGGCATCCTGGTTAGCTAACATAACATCTTGGTATTCAGCTACAGTATAATGGGATTATTCATCTTTTGTTTACTCTCTCTTTTTTCCAGGGAAAGCTGAAGTGTAGAGAGCATGTGACTGTTGGTTTTGAGAACATGCCTACTGCTTTCATGGGAATGCTGAAGGGAGAAAACATTGGGAAAGCCATTGTTAAAGTCTGAAGGCTTTCTCTCCTGCTGAGTATATTCGACCTTAATCCTGTCCCATGATACACGAGTAATAAAATAAAATTTAAAAAAAGTTTGTTTTTGGAGAGGTTTTTGTTTTCTGTAGTGTACGTACATTATACTGGTGTATAGCAGTGAATGTGGACTGCTGTTCTTCGGAAAGGACCGTGGATTTGAAGAAACATTCAGACATTTTTGTCATTTTAAATCAAGCGTTGCTCAAACTGCTTTGTTTATTACAGCACACACTTGTATAACTGTTTCAATTTTTTTATTCAATTAAAATTGAACTCTTGCAGTGTAAGTAAATGAGAATTTTTTTTATTTTATTATTTTAGCCTGCTGCACTAAATACTTTTTTTTTTTTTTTTTTTTTTTTTTTACATACCATATGTAAACGTGAGGCAAAAAAGTTTTTTTGTTTGTTTTGTTTTTGGTCCTGATGAATAAAACAAAGTTTGAAAGTGGTTAATTGCAGGACATGTGAACACAACCCAAAATCTGCTGAATCCCTACAACCGAATCTTTACATATCCTGGAGTGCACATACCATAGCACAATTAATAATAATTTAAATATGAATGCCTGGTTGTGCCTGTCTGCTTTAATGGTAGGGGAGTTCTTAATAAAACATGGTTGATGACCACTAGATGGTGCTATGACATAATATTGACTTGAATGTTTACATTTTAAAAATAAATAATACTGTATTACTGAAGGTTAAAATGAAAATTGAATATTTTATGCAATTATTCCTGTCTCCCATCCAACTGCAGGAGGTTCTTTTCTCCACATAACCTTGAGTTAACCCAGAACTGAGAAAGTATTCCCACCTCATGCCTGGTATGGGGTACCATCTGGTTACTTACTGAATTAATTAAATAAATTGAACATTTATCTGTATAAAATATTTAGTTTTGCTATGTATATAAAACAGTCAGATCAATTTATCATTTGCAAAGAATGCCAAGACTTTTATACGTGTGGTATTAAAAGTCTACATACCCTATTAAAATGCTTTTCTTTCTATGATTTAATTTATTATGGGGTGCTTGTGATACAGTACAATCTCAATATGATATAATTAAAAGTTTAGTGACCGTGTATGACTGCAGAATGCATGTGCTTTATTTGTATTTTCCCTTTTCTGGCACTGGTTTGACTGATTATGTAAAAATAAAAAAATTATGTAGAACATCATAAAAAAACATATTTCTCAAAAAGATGACATTGTCTGATAAATATGCACTACAATGAGCCATGACAATAACATCACCTGCCTAATGTTGTACTGGTCTTGTATCACCAGAACAATTCTGAACCGTTAAGGCATGGACTCCACAAGACCTCTGAGGGTATCTGGCACCAAGCTGTGAGCAGCACATCCTATATTAAGTTCTGTATGATGCAGGGTGGAGCCTCCATGGATCAGACGTATTACTCAAGTAGATCCTGCAAACGCTCGATCAGATTAAGATTTGGGGAATTTGGAGGCCCAAAACTATGTTCCTCAAACCATCCCTAGATGATTGCATTATAGGGTGCAATATCCTGCTAAAAGAGGCCATGTGTGTTATGTGTCAATGGAACATTCACCCAGAGCTTCACTTCTGTTGCTGTTGTTGATTTTTTATTATTTACCCTTTTTTTTAATTCTGTAAATCTTGTTTGTGACAAAGACTATTGCTAAAATACATATCTGTCTTTACTGGCATACCTTTTTCCCTTAGTGCATCCTCGGGCATTTAATCGTCCAGGTAAGTGACACACACACGCAGTGGTGTATCACTCTGTACTGGTTCAAAATATTAAACTCTGCTGCAACAAAATTACATCCATTTACTCCCAAAGGCCACTAAGTCTGTGCACATTTTAAATTACTTAAAATTCCAATCCTTAAGGCATAGCATTGCCATTCTTCATTGGGGGAAACTAAGGGAAATTTCCCATCATGCATCAGCACCCCTGATTTCAAATGTGAAATATTCACCTGGTTACAAGACATTTGAGGTGGTATGATGTCATTTTAGGTTTAACGTATACGTAGCTCACTTGATTAGTTAACATAATTATTCAAGCCTTCTTTCCCTTTTTAAAGTCTTAATAACAAAAATAAGACACTCAACTGCAAATTGTTTTTGGAAAAAAAGGCAGGCAGAAGAAGTAACGCTTTCATATTATTTATGACACGTTTATGCCCTGTTTGTTCTTAGAACAATATTCTACCTCTCCTTAAGAGTTTCACTGCACTACTTCCCTTGGCAAATGTAAAGAACGACTCTGGAGCACGGAAATGAGTCTGGTTTGCATAAATCTGCTGGGTTTTATAATGGCACAGCTCTGGCGTTTTATCTCTCAACGCAGTGGCGGCCGCATGCCCAAATAAAAGGAACGATATTAAAGATTGCTATCTGCCAGCCTGGTGGTGAACAATCACATTTATTCAGGCTAATTTAACTTCTCCTACCGTGTCCGCTCTAGACTATAGCCATTCACTGCCTCGACACGACAAAGCCATCTTTCTACTTTTATAAGAATCAACAGATGGTGGATCCTCAAATTTTATGACATTTCTGTAATAATGAACATCTAGGCTAGAGGTCACATGTTATATGGAACACTCTAGGATTGTTGTATAAAAAGGTTTTTGTTCATACTGGATTACCGAGCTACACTGCAGTGTCATTGTTTATTAATGGTATATAATCAGAACCATTATCTGTTATCTGCCTTTCCTTACAGTCACTCTCTCTGATAAATACACTTTTTAAGAAGGCATGTAAGATAAGGGAATTTCCAACACACGCTGAGTGTTACATTTACATTCGGTAGCTGTTCCTTCTGTAGTATAGGCAGCTGCAGCAAAGCAGACTCAGCATTTGGTCATTTCTATGGAGTCCAGACTTCAGGTGCAGTCATTGACTGCACAGTGGCGTAGTGGTCAGCTCTAGGGTCAGGGTTTGATTCCTGCCCTAAGTCTGTGTGCATGGAGTTTTCATCTTCTACTTGTGTACAGTGGATTTCCTCCCACAGTCCAAATACGTGCAGATTAGATTAACTTGCATTCCCAAATTGTCCATTGTGTGTGTGTGTGTGTGTGTGTGTGTGTGTGTGTCTGCAATGGATTGGCACCCTTTCAATGGTGTACCCTGCCTCATGCCCAATGCCCATAGGCTCCAGGCCCCCACGACCCTATACAGGATAAGCGGAATAGAAGAATGAAAATTAAAGTCAAGTCTTATAATTATGTTAGTTAGTTCGTTCCATTATTTATGAACTCTCTCAAATGTGTGTGTGTGTGTATGAAATGGTTGTATGTGTTTGTACTGTTGGAAAAACCAGTCTGAGACAAACAGACAGACAGTATACAGTGGTGTGAAAAACTATTTGCCCCCTTCCTGATTTCTTATTCTTTTGCATGTTTGTCACACAAAATG
>JAOVVA010000044.1:5162940-5189423 GCA_028565275.1 Leiocassis micropogon
CTTATGCCTTCTGTGGTAACACCTTCTATATCCTGCATCCAGATGAGGATACGTCCAAATGGCTCTTGTCTGCTAGAACTCTTCTGTTTAATCAGGAGAATGTAAATATATTTTATCTCTCCTGTCTGTCTCCGGGTCCCTCTATGATTGACATGTTAATGACTGGTTATTTTGATGTTCGGGGCATAGCACCGTTTAAATGTTCTCTCTTTGCTGGGAATAAACAGAGATCTTCAGACATCATGCCTGTGTGTGTGCGTGTGTGTGTGTGTGTGTGTTTCTCTCCCGGTCGATCGGGCCCGGACCGGTAAGTGTATCAAGGTGCAGCGGACACAAGAAGAAATAACTCTTATTCTCTTAGTTTAAAACTTGTCTCGGACACACTTCTTCTTTATTTAAACCTAACAAGTCGTTTGCTAGAAAATTTTTAATGCTTGAATTTTTTTTATCTAATGGCATGACACCATTTGTTTCTGAAGAAATGACAAACACCAACCATAATTTCATTCTGTCACCTTTGTCATATTGTAAAACATAAAGGAAAACAATGTTTTACAACTTCAATGCTTTTAATTTCATGAATTACATTAACTTGACTTTTTAAAGTAGATACAATTAGAAAATTATGTTTCAGGAATAATAAACTATTACATCTCCAAAACATTTTTTTAATTGTTTGTTCATAGCAGGAATCAGGCTGTTAGAGTATGTGGTAACTCCACTCCTACAGTAGGTAGCTCCTCTTTCCCAATTTTTCAAGTCCAATGAAAGTTTTATATTTTAGGGGTTGCAGCCCAAGATCAATTCAGGACACATGAACTCTTTACTCATAATCTGCTGAATAACTGTGATTAATGCTTTAATTATTTTCCCACCACTGTGGGAAAGACATCTGTCAAACAGATAAATGAGATGAAGTCACGGCTCCCTTGCAGCAGTACAATGCCATTTAATCATGCACTGTGTTTTGCAGCCATGTAGCCAAACCCTTATCTGATCTTTTTAATAAATAAATGATGTAAGTTAAGCCAGCTTTGCACGAGCATGAGCTGCTTTTCTTCACTAAGCCACTGTTTACATACTGCATACCTTATTTTTTTTATGCCTTCCTCCACTATTGGTGTAAAAATCCGCTCTTGATGGGTGGAGTGTTCGGATATAAAGCAGGGTGTTGCAGTGTTTGTCTAGTAAGCTTTTCAGTTAGTGGGTTGGTATTCACATAGAAAGTAACACTTGTACAGAAGACGCTTCAGCAGGAAAGTTTTCACTGCAGTAGAAACATGGTTAAAGCTAAGGTCTGGACACTTCGTAAGCATTTTGTCGGCTTTCCAAAGGAAAGTGACTTTGAGCTTAAAGAGGAGACAGTGCCTGAGCTTCAAGATGGAGGTAACTTTTAATTTCACATAAAACACCTTGCAGAAAAACATGCATGGTATTTAACACATGCATGGTGCTAATTTGTGTTTGAACTGTTTCAGAGGTCCTACTGGAGGCTGTCTTTCTTAGCCTTGATCCATATATGAGGTACATTAGTTGCAGTTCATGTATATATTTTTTCATTGTCTTGTAGCAGTTGTTTAGGGATAATTCTATATCATGAGGCTCCATGGTGGCTTAGTGGTTAGTACTGTCGCCTTGCACATCCAGGGTCTGGGTTTGATTCCTGGCTCGGGGTTTGTGCACATAGAGTTTGCATGTTCTCCATGTGCTTGGTGGGTTTCCTCAGATGCTCCGGTTTCTCCCCACAGTCCAAAGACATGCAGGTTAGGCTAATTGGCATTCTCAAATTGCTTGTAGTGTGTGAATGAGTGTGTGAGTGTATGTGTGTTTGCCCTGTGATGGATTGGCACCCTATCCTGGGTGTACCCCGTCTCGTGCCCTAAGCGTCCTGGGATAGGCTCCAGGTCTCCAGGTCCTGGTCAGGTGTAGGTTACACTACAACGGTTAATAAATACATTGGCCTTCATGGTCCCTAGTTTGACTACAGAGGTTCGTAAATGGATGGATGAAATGATATCATGAAGGGTGTGTGCTATTATAGAAAAAGCATTATAGGAAATTAATTATTAATCCTGGGAGGAATTAGGCAGCAGTGGACTTCACAGTGGAGTTTAATACATTTCAAATTAATACATTAAGCAAACAGTTGCAGTTACATTGCAGAACATTTACACAACTATAGGCGTGATTTAGTGTGACTATAGGCATGACTGGCATGTAAAACACTACAAATATCTTATTATAATGATGGATTAAATTGCTAACTGGTAAAACATTATAAAACATGATAAAGCAGTAACTGGAGGTGTAAGCAATAGCAGGGGCATACATGATAAAAAGTGGAAGAGTAAAAACTACAGTACATCCAATTTTAATGGCTGATGGCTGGTCAGCCAAGATAAATGTAAAATCTATTCCAATCTCTTCCTCTTCCAGAGGTACGCTACTTATTAATACTGCAACAACAAATCGATACACCGCAAATTGGATGCTTTATACAATATGAAGGATTTTCTGTTATTTATCTGTACTAGTTTGGACCTGTAGAGCGTGTTGTTTTGGCATGTCTCTTCCTCTAAAAAATCATTCCGAAACAGCGTATTTCCAAAACAGGCCAGGAGGTGGGAGTGGGGTGGAAAACGGGCGGAGATTGAACCAATGTTACGCCCTTATACACACTTAATGCTAAAATGTCAAGGTTTGCTAAGGAGATTTCCCTCTAATATTGTGCGGGGTCAACATTTGTTTTCTATTTCAGGGAAAAGAAAATCTGACTTATATAAAAGTATGTGTCTTGTGCCAAAATTCTTGTCCAAGTCATACTCAAGTGAACGTTACAAACGGTCACACTGAAATGCACTCGAGTGTTCATTTAAAGAAATGAACACCACTGAATGACCGGCTTGTTTTATGCATTATTACATTATTATTCCTCAGTCAAAGCTGCTAAGTGTGTAAAGCTTTGATGTGGAAAACATTGCATGTGATACGTCAGAGACTGATGTAACTACAGTATTTGCATTATGTTTCACTGTTTTGTATGCCATGTGTGTGTATGTTTTTCTGTCACTGCAGAGGTGTGAGTTCAGTCTTAATGAAAGAAGGTGATGTAATGATTGGAGCTCAGGTTGCAAAGTAAGACAAACACAAACGGATATTTCTGTTATGTCATACAAACAAGAGTGCATCAATGCATTTTATGTTATGTATCTTGTTATCTTGACGTCTTCTTTACGGTGGATATTTTAGAAACTGTTACTTCTCCAAAACAGTGTTCTTTGCTTGCCAGGGTACTTCAAAGCAAAAATCCTTCATATCCTGTGGGCTGTTATGTGGTTGCTCCATGTGGATGGAGGACGCACAGCGTGACTAATGGAAAAGCAATTTTTAGCCTTGACATGTACCGTGTTCTTTCTGACTGGCCCAAAGATGTTCCTCTTTCCTTGGCTGTTGGTTCACTAGGGATGCCTGGGTAATGATTTTTATTATATATACTGCAACCATCTCTGAAGAAAACTTCAGATAAACATTGTAATAACTGCTTTATTTGTTAATTCTATATGGTTCAGTTTGACTGCCCTGTACGGTCTGGAGGAGATTCTGCAAGTGAAGCCAGGTGAAATTGTGCTGGTGAGTGCAGCAGCTGGTGCGGTGGGCACCATGGTGGGCCAGATTTGTAAGATTAAAGGCTGTAAAGTGGTGGGTTCTGCTGGAAGTGAGGAAAAAGTGGCCTACCTGAAGGACCTGGGCTTTGACTACGTTTTTAACTACAAGACCATAACATCCCTGGATGAGGCACTGAAGCAAGCTTCACCTGAAGGCTACGACTGCTACTTTGAGAATGTAAGTTTTAAACATGGAGATGATTAAGATAGTCTGATCTTATGATTTACAATTCATTTAAACATTAGTAACTATAATTCTAGTAAAACATACATGCAAAACCCTTACTCATCTGTATACAGTATAGGTGAACATTAAAAACAATAAGTGTATAGAAAATGTTCAGTGTAAGGATAATCCCAATAACTGTCTTGGGAGTAGCACTGTCTCTTGTCTCCTTATACAGTACCAGCAAGAAACAGACTGCAGTATAGGAGAGATTATCTACTAACACAAGGGTTAAAGTGCTTTCTTGCCAATCTAATTTAATTCACCAAAAAGCAGGTCTTCTTTTGTGCAGAACTGAGTTGTAATTTTCTACCCACTAGCCATCTGTCTGAATCAAAATTGTAACCACTTGGTAAACTATCCAAAATGTTCACTGGATAAACACTCAGGATAATTACAACAGTATGTCCCTTGTATTCCTGGTGCTAAAATGTGTTTTGGTTTTGCATTTTATGCTGTTCTGTTCAGGTTGGAGGTGCTTTCTTCACTGCGGCTCTTGATCAGATGAGGCCTCGAGGACGCATTGCTGTGTGTGGTGCAATATCGCTGTACAACGCCACCACACCTCAGATGTGTAAGTGCTGAGGAACACTTTCTATGCCAACTGATATTACTTATGTGGATATGTGTGGCAGAAATGAGTGATTTGCAGGTTTCCACTTCGGCGGCACTGTAGTGTTAGTACTGTGGCCTCACACCTCCAGGGTCCGGGTTCGATTCCCGCCTCGGGTCTGTGTACGTGGAGTTTGCATGTTCTTCCCGTGCTTGGTGGGTTTCCTCTGGGTTCTCTGGTTGCCTCCTACAGTTCAAAGACATGCAGATTAGGTTCACCATTGCAATTGGAATTGCCATTGTGTGTAAGTGTGTCTATGTGTGCGTCCTACGATGGATTGGCACCCTGTCCAGGGTGTACACTGCCTTGTGCCCTGTCTTATAAGGTCTGTAACCACTAGGTGGTGCTATGATTTTATGATGTAAAGTGACCCAAAGATTTCATTTCATTTAACTGACATATGAATCTGGCTATACTGAAAGAGTGTGATTAACACTGATGCTTTTTGTGTTCTCTCTAACCGCACTGCAGGTCCTTTTCCCCATATGACCATGCTGGCCAAGAGCATTAGGATAGAAGGATTCCAAGTCACTCAGTGGCCAGAGAAAGATGAGGCATCTGTCAGAAGACTGCTTACATGGCTGAAGGAGGCAAGTCAATAGTAGGCCAAATTGACTGTAGTGCATTTGTTTAAGTGCTTTGAGGTTATGGCTTCCCGGCCAGGCTCGATTGGAGTTGCTGTGTTGTTGTAGAGTTGGATGGAGTTTGCATGTTCTCCCCGTGCTTAGTGGGTTTCCTCCAGGCACTCCGGTTCCCTCCCACAGTCCAAAGACATGTAGGTTAGGATAATTGGCGTTCCCAAATTGCCCGTACTGTGTGAATGAGTGTGTGTATGTGTGTGCCCTGTGATGATTGGCACCCTATCCAGGGTGTACCCTGCCTTGTGCCCTAAGCCTCCTGGGATAGGCTCCAGTTCCCCGCGACCCTGAATACAGGATAAAGCGCTATAGAAGATGAGTGAGTGAGTGAGTGAGTGAGTGAGGTTAGTCAGAACAGATTTAACTGTGCTAGATGAGATGTACTGGTAGTACTCCACCCTGACTAATTACCATAAGAGCTGCAAGGTAATTACCTCAAAAGTAGACATTAGTGGAAAAATTCAGCACAACTTTGACGATCAAGATCTACAGAACTCTGCTCTACAGTATAGTGAGTTGATTTAAGGTGTAGATAAGTGCTCACAGAAAACAGAACTCCTCTGAAAGTGATTTAATCAGAGGTTGATTACGTTTAGCGAGTGGCCAAAAACAGCGGTTATTTTGTAAGGAATAAAACACTAACCAGGTGGTGTGACATGCAGCAATAGTGTGTGCACAGATCTCCCCTTTTACTGTTTGCTGAAGTTAATATGACAACAAAAGCAGATTGTCCTGTTACCAAGAAAGCACAAACTTCTCTGTCCTGCAGATTGAAAGTTGCGGGATAGGCTTACAGTTACAGATTTGTCTCTGATTGTTACACTAGAAACATCTTCCAAAAATAATCAACAGATATGTCCAAAGGTACATATCATAACTTTATTAAAAAAATAGTCTTTTTTTCTTTGCATGTCTGTTTTGCAGGGGAAACTTAAGACCAAGGAAAATGTCACAGTAGGCTTTGAGAAGATGCCTGCTGCATTCATTCAGATGCTGAAAGGGACAGAACTGGGAAAGGCTGTTGTTAAAGTGTAATGAGTTTTCTGTTTGTAATGTCACATATAGGAAATTCAGTGCATTTTTGCTGTTAACAATTTTGAAAACGAATAAATATAAGTTTGAAGAATTTTTTGATATCTTTTTTATTCAAATGTTTTCATATATAATAGCAGTATGTAGAGTATATGCATACAAATATTTCACTATGTTGCAGTTTATGTGAAGTTTTGCATGTTTGCATGTTCTCCATCTTTCCATGTGAGTTTCCTCCCAACTCCTAAAAACATACTAATAGGATAGATACAAATAAGAAGAGTGTCCGAATTAAGTTTTAAGACGAATGAAAAGAAGAAAAATGATTCCTAATAGCAACCCTAATATTATACTGTAATACCTTACACATGTTAATGAAATTGGCCCTAATTTGAGTGTATGAGTGTGTGCAGATGTGTCTGCGTTGTGTCCAGTGATTGTCTGGATTCTCATCCCAGATAATTTCAGCCTTGGATCTGGTGTTCCAACCACCAAATCCACCTTCACAAGGGTAAACTGCTACCTGATTATGCATGAATGTATGAACAAAATATTTGTTATGTCTATAATATAGTATCTTGGTAAAGTATTTGTATGTCATCATCATTTTCAACTGAAAAAAAGTGTGCTTTTTCCTTTTGTTTGTTTTTAATGCAATATATTATGCATGTAAAGAAAAGTATATGTAGAAAATGACTTTTATTTGGCCGCCTTTTCCTGTATGTAAGAACATATTCCTGATCATGACAAAATGGACCCATGAAATGAATGGCAAAGGAAATATCCAATCAGGGAAGCCTGGGCGGTGACGTCACTGGCCAATCCCCATCCTGGAATTTTACAGAACTGTCAAGTCATGGTGACTGGTAACAGTCGAGCGTTTCGATTTCTCTTTGCACAGAGTTTATCATGTTTAATTATATATTTTAAATCATACTGGTGTCACTAGTGCATGTTAAACTATATATATATATATATATATATATACATATACACACACACACACACACACACACACACACACAGTACCCTTGAACGTCCCGTATACAGTGCATCACGACTTTCTCATATTCTTTCCTCATTTATTATGATGCAACGTTTGGGGGACATCACGATTTTTTTACACCCGTTATTCAGGTCTGTGTTACACCTCTTGCGGAAAATCACGACTGTATGAGCTCAGAGGGGGATTCCTTCTTCCGTTCCCGTAAAACCAAAACCAGGCTGGATCAAAGGGGCGGGATTTATGGCGCCATTGCCTCTCAGCTCCTGATTGGTTTGTTGGAGTCAGGGGGCGGGGTTAGAGGCACGTTTATAACTGGTATGACAGGGCAGTAGGATACAGCTCGTGTGTGTTTGTGTGTGTGTGCTTAGGGAACAGGAGGAAAGTTCACCATGGTTGTAGTTATCGAGAATCTGGTAAGTTTTTTTTTTTTTTCATATTTGCATGTTTAGAGTGTTAGATGTTTATTACTGAAAAATTCTAGTTTATATATAGTTTATAGTTCGGTAAAGCATTATTGCATATGGATCTCTGGCCATTATCTCATACCTTATTGTTTAATGGGCAGAAAACCTGTTGAAGTACTACAGTGCAGTTATACTTTCAAACACAGCCTCAGGGCCCTTTGTACTGTACAGAAACCATATAGGTTATCCCTGTAGGTGGTACTGTAAACACTTTACTATACATTAACAGAGCAAACAATCCAATGTGTATTATACTTGACTTATTATTATTATTAAATAAATTACACAAGGGGGGGAAACAAGCTTGTTCATGTTGCTTAAGTTAACTGCATTATACACTGCATTATACACTGCTCCAAAGTGAAGACTTAGATTGTGAAGACTGATTTGTGAGGAAACACTTAGCCATGGCTTCATGTTTAACAGATTGATTTTCTACCAAATTAAAGGTTTGTACTTGCTTTATCAATCACTCACAATCACCTTTTCTTCCATTTTTCCTCCTTAGGATCAGTTCCAGGCAACCCTGAAAAGTGCAGGGAATAAATTGGTGGTTGTGGACTTCACTGCCACATGGTGCGGTCCCTGCAAAATGATTGGCCCCATCTTTAAAGTGAGTACTTCTGTAGAGACACCTGCATTTGTCAGAGCATAATGTGGATTGCTCATTGGCTTTCTGACTTGGGAGAGTCTCTGTGTTTGTGTTTTGTTGTTGTGGCAACCGGAAGAAGGCTGAGCAGTTTATAAGAGAGAGAGCTGTATATAATGTGTGTGTGTATGTATATGTGTGTATGTATATGTATGTATATGTGTCTTCATGTTCAAGCAATTTTAAAATATACTGTTCTATAATCTATTTCTAATCTTCTAGATTGGTCTAATGTTCAAAGCACAATACCTTTATGACCTCAGGTCATAAGGCACAGTAACACCTTCTGTGATATTTCCTTTCAACTATTTCCTCTTTCTTTCCTCAGGCTCTGTCCGAACAGCCAGAAAATAAGGATGTGATTTTTCTGAAGGTGGATGTGGACGATGCAGCGGTAAGTCTCATGTTTGTGTCCCGTTGCTGTCTTGTGCTAACTATTTCAAAGAAATGTTCCTGTTGATTGATTTTTATTGTCTTTAGTACTTTAACCAAAGCACTGTGTGTGTGTGTGTGTGTGTGTGTGTGTGTGTGTGTGTAAACTTGTTTCCCCCTTTTGTGCGTTGTTGTATCAGAAACATGAACATACAGATACATTTCTTAATATGGAAGTTTTAATATGTGTTGTTAAACTGTTGTGTAAAAGCGCAAAAGAAAACGAAATGTTTTCCCTTCTTTCTCAAACATTGCTTGTACTAACTGTGTTAGAATAATAGTGAGGAATATTACATAACTGGGCATGCTGGTAGAGGAAATAAATAAACCAATATTATTGAGACATTTTAAGAGCTTCCTCCTGCTCACTCTTTCTTGGTGTAAGATTTCCAGCTTTATCTCTGACTGTTACAACACGACAGCACTAACACTGGAGAATGTTTCCCCCCAAAATGCTAAATAAATATCTAAACACACACTTTTTTTATTTAGTCTACATATCTTTTTGTCAGTTACTGTATAAATGATAAGGTATTAAAAAGGGAAGTCCAGTAATATAAACTATACAGCTGACACAGCTTTATTGTTAGAGCTGTTATTATTTAAATAAATAAATAGATATATAAAATACAAACATGTTCAACAACAATGTGGTAAAAAGTAGTTTTAAAAAGCATGGTTGTATTTCATCAGCCCTGGTTTAGGCAGTACAGAGAATAAATGTTATGTTATGAGCATGTTGATGTCATGTGTCGTTCAAAGCCACAAGGTTTATTTAAAGTTAGGCTTAAGGAGTTGGATCCTAGCAATTATTCTTAATGTCTTTGTCAGTCTTGGCTTTAGCTTACTACTGTTAAAACACACACATATTCACTTATTACAGGGTTACCTACTTCTTAGTGTTGAGCTTAGTCTTAGAGCTTCTTTAGTGTTGTGTATAAAAAAAGAACTGTACAAAACCTTTGTGACGTCACCCCTAGGTTTTCTAAAGATCAGTTTTGTAGCTTCAATGTGGAAGCTCTGGTCATCACCATTCTGGTAGAGGTTAACACCACCTAAACCACTGGTTAATCCATAAGTGGGCAAATGGGTGGAATAAAAGGAACTATGCTGGCTAACGTTAATTTATATGCTAAAATGATGCATAGCAGACTGCTAGCAGTTTGACGCCTTCACTGCAGTTCTCACTCATTGGCCACGCCCCTAATAAGGCATAACTTTTTAAATAAAAATCCATCAGTAGGAAATATAGCTAATCAGATTTTGTACCAGCATACTGTATAAAGCTGATTATTTCTATTGTTAAATTGGACATTTTAACATGGAGCTCTGTGGAGATTCTCACCACCGTCCCCCAATATTTAAGGAACTGCATGTTTTGGCATTTCTGGGTTGGTCTCATTTTTCAGGTCCGGAGGTTGGCCTTGGTGTTATTATGTACATCATGGCTTCCGCGGTGGAAATATCACTCACATGATCTCCACTGTCTAATCTACTGGCGCTCCCAATACATTTGCATGGACTTAAGCAAATTGTTTGCATGTTTGTATAGCAGAATAGTAGTACATTTCTCTTTCCTCCTCCCAGCCATGTTACTATTTGTATGCAGTGTGTGCTGATAGTGCATTATTTGATACAATGATAATGCACAGGAAATTGCCTACTGGTCAGTTGTTTCTTTTCATGGAGCTCTTTAGTATGACTCATAGTAACTCATTTTTCAGTAATGGGTGTGCCTGAAATCCAAAGCGTGCATGTCCTATTATTGATGTGTCTACACATTATCAGGCTCTACTTCTAGGTCTGTTTCCACATTTGGTAAAAGCAAGCACGGTTAAGAGGTTATATAAACAGGTTAAATTACATTGTCTGTGCCACACAAAAGGAATTGAGGCTTGTTTGCATACATTTTCTCGGTGTTGAAATGCACATAGAGAGAGAGAAAGCAGTGCTGCCCAGCCTTGCAGAATGCCCAAATTAAATTAAATTATAATATTACAGAACACTCTCTGTTTGCCCAATGGTTAATGAGCATATTCTGCTTGTTTAATCAAACTTTAATTTGTCTCCACCAGGATGTAGCTGCTCATTGTGAAATCCAGTGCATGCCGACATTCCACTTCTACAAACATGAGAAAAAGGTGAATCCTTAGCCCTTAGTGTGACGTTATCTAATAACTAATTTCTAAGATAATTATCCTGTTTTATTTTTTTAAAAGCGCAAGATTATTTTTGTAAAAAAATGTTTAATGAATTACTCAATGTGATGTCATCCTGTTTACAGATTGATCTTTTTTCTGGGGCTAACAAGGAGCAACTGGAACAGAAGATCCAACAACATCGATGAATGCACACAGCATATAGATACTAGGTTTAACTTTTTAATGTAGAAAGCTCTACTGCAACCTTATAATTAAACATAACTTTGACAGAATTCTGGACTTTTTTTTTTTTTTACTTGTTGGCCGTATGGGCTTATGTTAAATATTTTTAAATATGATGAAGTCAATAAATTCTAAGAAATTACTTAAACAACCCTAATCAGTGTAATGGAGTATGTTCCTTTGCCATATTGCTCACAATCTTAACACACACGTGCTTCCCATATAGTTGTATTTTCTGCTTTAATAAAAATGTGAAAAGAATAGTTTATATACATATACACTGAACAATCACATTAAAGTTAAACTGCACTATAAGAAAACTGAGCTGAAGATGTCGCCAACCACTGTTGTGTGCTGATGCTCCAGCTTTGGCTGTGCTGAGTGGCATATTAAAAATGAAAATACGGCTTTTCACATCCTAAAACCCAAACGGAGAACAGGAGAAGAAAACTTTAAAGATCTCAGGACTTGCTAGTACAAATGAAATATACTTTACAACACTAACACCCTGAATTAGATTAATTTCATTGAAATCTCTTGGGAGATTTATACTTTATGGTGACATACAGTACAGTGCAAGTGACAGAAGATCGTTGGAACCTACTGTCCTAACTGGTCCAGTTACATGTTCTTGCTTGTCCAGATAAGCAGCTAATATGAATAGATGTGTACACCTGTTAACTTTTAACATTTACCCATTTAATGATCTTGACTATATTCAAAGCGATTGTTTTGTTGGGTTGAGGTGCTTCATGTTATGTCATGACATGTTAACTTTTTTCAAAATAAAATAGTAAGTAAAAATCATTTTCTTTCTTTCTCAGTAACTCGAAATTGTCATGGTGGCAGGTGATTGCCCACAAGATGTGCTAATGAAGGTGTGACGATTCAATAACTGGACTATCTTAAGCTACTATCAGTTTTGTTTCTTATGTTGATCAGTTGTTACAGCATTTGTCAAGTGCCTGGTTGATAAATGGCCCTGATGTGAACAGATTTATTTGTTCAGAACAGATGTGTAGTATTAGTTCATAGTTGTTGTGTGTTAATGTATAAATGTATGTATAGACCCACCTGGAGCAATCAGGCCCTCCCCAGCCTTCAATGCAGCGGCACATTTACGTTTACATTTGGCAGACGCTCTTATACAGAGCAACTTACACATTTTATCAATTTTCTTTTTTTTTTTTTTTTTTTTTTACATCTGAGCAATTGAGAGTTAATTGCCCAACAGTGGCAATTTGATGGTGCTGTTTGAAGCCGGGACCTTCTGATCCATAGTCTAAAGCTTTAAACACTGACCCACCCTCTGATTCACAATGATGAATCAGGAGCCCTACGTGCAAGGTAAGAAAAGCAGAGATATGCTGGTGAGTCAGTGTGTATGAAGGATCATTTGGAATGAATAGGGAAATCCCCTATGACGCGGTAGGAGTTCAGAGGCAGAGTTCCACGAACACAGAACTCGTTGATGGAGTGACGATGAAACCCAGAAATCAACTTTCTGCAGTGGTCTACATCAGTAGAAAGCATGTTTAGAGTATTGTTTTTTTTTTTTTATTAAGCCGTGTCCCAGTCGTTGGTCTTTCGCCTGTCATGTGGAAGGCCCCAGTTTGATTCCCAGCCAGTGCACAAACCCCCACCACTGGATGCAGTGCCGATCCCAAGCTCGGATAAAATGGGAGGGTTGTGTCAGGAAGAGCATCCGGCGTAAAACCTGTACCAAGCTTGTATGTGCGAACTGGATGGTCTGCTGTGGCGACTCCTTGCCAGGAGCAGCCGAAAGACCAACAACATTAAGAAATTCCAGTTATATGTTGGAAACAATATTGTGAATAGATTTAATCATTTCATCAATATAAACTAAGTGGCTTTTTACAGCCTTTGAATTATCAGTTTGAGATTTATTGAGATTAGAAGCTAAACAGCTTTTTGTCTGCGCCAGAATATTATAGAGCCGGTTTACACTAAAACCAGTTTTTTTTCAGAAAGCCTTAATCAAGACTATAATTTCCATTTGAATAATTTCTTTTTTACTTGTTTACCTCTAATTTTCATTACCAATAGTCATAACCAAATTATTTAAGAGGCAGAGATAACACTATACCCTATGTATTTACTATGTAAACACAGCCTCAGGACCATTATGTCCTTGTACAGTATAGCAATCATACAGCTGAGCCCTGTAGGTGGTACTATAATGTAATTGCTTTACTATTCATTAATAGAGCAAGCATTCAAATGTGTTTTATACTTAAATTATTAATAGTCAGGCAGTTCTTCAGCCAAAGTCTTCATGTTGCATAAGTTAACTGCATTGCATTACACACTGCTATAACCTGAAGACTCTGAACTTGATTTTGAGGAAACACTTTCAGTTGACTCTTAGACAAGGCTTCATGTTAAATAGACAGATTTCTAGACTAAAGCGTTTGTTCTTGTTTTACCTGTCACTCACATTCCATTATTTTTTTTCTTCCTTTTCCTCTTTAGGATGAGTTCAAGGCATCTCTGAAAAATGCAGGGAATAAATTTGTGGACTTCACTGCCACATGGTCCGGTCCCTGCCAAATAATTTGGCCCCATCTTTAAAGTGAGTACTTGTGTACAGAGCTGATCCCAACATCAGCCGTTTTCAGAGCATAATGAGGATTGTTCATTGGCTTTTTGAGAGTCTCTGTGTTTGTGTTTTGTTGTTGTGGCAACCCGAAGAGGAGAGAGCTATATATAATAATTTTAAACTGTACTGCTCTGTAATGTATACATATTTCTAAAGGTCTGGATTGGGCTAATGTTAAGCACAATATTTCACCTCAGGTCCTACACTTTAAGATCTTTCCTTTCGGCTCTTCCCACTTTCTTTTCTTAGGCTCTGTCTGAACAGCCAGAGAATAAGGATGTTGTTTTTTTTCTATAGAAGGATGTGGACGATGCAGCATCAAGTCTAAGTGTTTGTGTACAGCTACTGTCTTGTGCTAACTGTTTCAAAGATCTTTCTGCTGATGATTTTGATTGTTCATAGTCCACAAGCTACAGTTAGTCCAAAATGCAGCCGCCAGCGTTCTCACCAGATCAAGGAAATAGATAAAGGGGGAAAGGGTCCTCCCCTATCTGAAATGGCTTGTTACTAATGGAGAAGGTGAGAATAGGAGGGAGGGTCGTTAGAGAGTAGAGGGAAGATAGCTGTTTGGAAGACAATAGAGAGAGAGATTAGAGAGAGTCGTTTAGATGTAATGACCAGAAAGAGTAAGAGGAATACTTAAGTGTGACTTGCTTGGTGGACAAGTGAAGAGGTCTCGGTCTTCCTTGGGATAGATGAAAGGGCAGCATGAAAAATAGGAGACAGGTTTTGTTAAAGACCTCCACCCCGGTTGAGAGAAAGATTTTTCCCCTGTACATAGATGGCTTCTTTTACTCCTCTCTCGAACCATTTATCCTCTTTGTCCAAATTTCATATACAGTGGAACCTTGGAATATGAGCATAATTCGTTTCGGAAGCGGGCTCGTATTCCAAAACACTCGTAAACCAAACCAAATTTTCTCATAAGAAATAATGGAAACTCAAATTATTCGTTCCACAGCCGCAAAAAATAAATACATAAAAATAATTAACACAAAATATAAAGTAAAAATAAAACAAATTAACCTGCACTTTACCTTTAAAAAAAGTAAAAATAAATCCAGACAGATAAGTGTTTGTGTGCGCAGGCGCTGTGTGTGTGTTTGTGCGTGAATCTAAAGTAAGATCCCCTCTCCCCCTTCTAGTCTTACACAGTTACCCTTCCTCTACTCTTTCCACACACACACACGCGCACACAACGGAAACACTGTTTTATCGGAAAAATAAACAAGAAAGACACTCGATTGAGCGACAAACTAACAATCACTGCTGTAAAGTAAAAATAAAACAAATTAACCTGCACTTTACCTTAGAAAAGAATTGCGACAGAGCAGTGTTTCTGTGTAGAGCAGAGAGCCTCATGAAAGTGTGTGTGTCTGTGTGTCTGTGAAGGCGAGTAGGAGGAGTCTGTGTGTTTGTGTGTGTGTGTGTGTGGCACGGTGTCCAATGACGCGTGTGCACACAGACTTCTAGTGTCGAGGGTGCTCATAGTAATGTTCCATGTTTTCACTGATGCAGACTGCATGGGTGTAAGCTTGATATTGTTCACGTATCAGCATTGGGTGTGGCTGAAATGAAATCCAAAGCATGTCCACAAGCATGTCCCATTATTTAATGATGTGTCTATGCAATATCGGTCTACGCAACTTCTGCATTTGGTAAAAGCAAGTGCTGTTAAGAGAGGTTATACAAACAGGTTAAATGACATGCCGTGCTGCCAGGTCTTGCGGAATGACCAAATAAGATGAACCACTCTCTGTTTGCCCAATGGTTAATGAGCATATTCCGCTTGTTTAATCAAACTTTAATTTGTCTCCACCAGGATGTAGCTGCTGCATGTGAAATCCTGCGCATGCCGACATTCGACTTCTACAAAAATGAAAAAAAAAGGGTGAGTCCCTAGCCCTTAGTGTGATGTTATCTATTAACTAATTTCTAGAATCACATCATGTTTTATACAGTAGCACAGGGTTATTTTGTAAAACATTGTTGATAATTTACTCAGTGTGATGTCATATCCTGTTTACAGGTTTGTGAGTTTTCTTTGGCCAACAACCAGCACCTGGAAGAACTGATCATTATGCTTAGATGAACACACACACATGCACACACAAACAATATATATTAAGTTTTAACCTCCTGTTTTACTGCTTGCCCTAAAGGCTTATGTCGTTAAACATTTTTGAATATGATTAATTCAATAAAATTCAAAACCAGTGTAATGGAGTATGTTCCTTCACACACACACATGCTTCCCATATAGTTGTGTTTTCTGCTTTAATAAAAATGTGAAGAGAATAGTTTATACACATATACACTGAACAATCACATTAAAGTTTTTACACACCGTACAGGTTCATGTATATAGCAGCAGCACTATGCTTAATACTGTTTCCATTTTCTATATGAAAAAATACAGCTTTAATTTACAAAACACTTGGAGTTTGGGAGGGAGGAATGGCTGTTTACAGATCAGAACTGAAGACGTCTCCATCCACTGTTGTGTGCTGATGCTCCAGCTTTGGCTGAGTGGCATATTAAAAATTAAAATATGGCTTTCTTTTTCTATAACACAAACAAACAGAGAACAGGAGAAGGAGATTATAAAGATCTCTGGACTTGCTAGTACAAATGAAATATACTTTACAACACTAACACCCTGAATTAGATTAATTTCATTGAAATTTCCTGGGAAATGTATATGGTGACATACAGTACAGTGCAAAAGTCTTGAGCCCCCATTTCTTCATGTTTTGCTTCCAAAGCAGCAGACCTTGTATTTTTCATGTAGTCTTGAAGAATAGTTCTCCAGACGTCCTAAAGGACTTGAATTGTTCAGTCCAGTCCCTTTACCTGGGCAAAGCAATGCTTTTGTTTGTTAAGCCACGTTCAAGCATAAAAAAACTTCAAGCATAAACCAGTGAGAAACAGGTGCAGATGCTAACATGGTCAGTCCGGTGGTTAGGATAGTGGTGATGATAGGGTTGCTGCTGAGGTTGTTAAATAAACAACCAATTTCTAAATTTGTGCCTTTAGGCACTTTGCAGCCTGTCACAGTAAAAGAATTGCTCCCATTTTTTAAATTCGATCTACAACATTTAATTTCCGGTAATATAAAGAAATGACGGGTGGCTCAAGACGTTTGCACAGTACTGTACATGTTAAGATAATTTGTCTTGTTTGGTTGCATATTTGAAACTGACAGAAGAGCTTTGGAAGCTACTGTCCTAACTGGTCCTGTTACATGTTCTTGCTTGTCCAGATAAGCGGCTAATATGAATGAATGTCTACACCTGTTAACTTTTAACGTTTACCCATTTAATGATCTTGACTATGTTCTAAGCGATTGTTTAGTTAGGTCATGCCATGTTAACTTTTTTCTAAATAATATGTTAAACTAGGTAAAAATCCACTTCCTTTCTCTGTGAGCTACCTTTGACTACAAATTGTCTGAACAGCAAGTGATTGCCTACAAGATTTGCTAATGAAGGTGTGATGATTCATGCTTAAAGAACCGAACTATTCTGAACTACAGTTTCATTTGTTGATCTGTTGTCACGGTTGATAAATGGTCTTGATGTGAACAAATTCATTTATACAAAACAGACTTGAAGTATTAGTTCGTAGTTGTTGTGTGTTAATGTATAAATATATGTATAGACCCACCTGGAGCAATCGGGGCCACCCCAGCCTTGAATGCAGCGGCACCTGTTGGGCCTGATACACCTGCCTCCATTCTGACAGGGCAATGAACACACCGCTGGGGGCACCAAATCAAACACATATTAACGTCCATGTACAAGTACATTCTGATATTAAACACCAACACATCTATACATCAATACTAAAATATTTGGTTCACATTCCACATGATTTATTGCAAACTTTTTGTGGACGTCCATAACTGTAGTCAGTGTTTATATAATTAGGAATATAATTCAGTTTCAATTTTAAGCATTGATGGAAAATCACATAAGAAGTCAACATATTGTCATCCACCTTCAACAGCTGGGCTTACAAATATAATCACCATGGACTACAATCCCCAACATTGCACTACACCCTCACATGAGTTCTAAACATGCACACCTGCTTGCAATCACTTACAGCCTTTATTAACAGACTGACATTACAAAGCCTTTTATTATACACCAGTTAGTTCAGGCCGCGTAATCTGATCGGACGAGAGCCGATCCTGTTGGTGTTGTAACAATCGTTAATTACACTAACTCTCGGGTCGCAGCACAGGTGAGAGTAGGTCAGTACATTCCGCAGTACTGGAAAGAGGGGAGAGCAGCTGACTGCCAAAACCCATATTTAATACCAGTCACAGAAGCACTTTCAGCAAATTAATGTTATATGATCTTAAACAACACTTTATCTCCATAGTAATTGCTTCTAAGTCATTCTGAATTGCCTCTGAACCGCCTGTGTTGTTTCGTTCATGGGTAAAGTAAACTATAAAGCTAACTAGCTTTTAACACAAGGCTGAATGTCAAATCCTTCTGTAAGTTCTGATCAAGGGCACTACATTGTGTGGAACTGTACAAAGAACTGTACACCCTGGCATACTAGCTGTCCATTTAATGCTATTTGGTACTCAACCTCCGAACCTGGAAGTTATCTGACATTCTAAAGCAGAATAAGAGGAACTATAAAGTAAATCTCACAAGTTTCTTAGGACTGTCCAGCACCTCCACAGTTTATTCTCCTCATCTTTTGGCTAAATAGAACTGGAGTATGAATGTACAACTACTTTTTTCCCTGTTAATTACACTAACTGTCTGTCTCTAACTGCCAGTCACCAGCTCTGCCAGTCATGGAAAGAAATGTGTTTGCAGAGCAACATGAGGGAGTAATTGTCTCGGCACTTGGGTTGCATTACATCACAGCTGTGCTGACACTTATCTTGACACATAGTAGCTAGATTTACATCATACAGAGAACTTGCACAAGCATTTAATCTCATGAGACACAGTTGGTAGTAAGCGTTTATTGCTGGTGCTTGTGCTTGCTGTTGCATTGTACAGTGTGAAACGATGAAAAATCATGTGCACTGTAATATTGCACAATTGCCGCAGATTACTGTATATAACGTGCATCACTAAATATATATTATTGTATGTCGAGAGATCACTGTTACTGTAAAATGGATTTCATAAAGCATGCATGACCTCCTTACAGCAAATTAAATTGAAACAAGAATCCAAGCTATATACTACACCAAGCTGTGCCTAGATTTGTGGATCATCTAAGACATATCTGTGAAGACCTAACACCTTTCCAATTTTTTATGTTGGTTTCAGAAACTTTTTGGACATTTGTCCTTACAGACTGCCATGAGTAAAAAAAAAACCTTAAGCATGACAAAACTAAATAATTTTTCCTTTGGCAGGAGTTAAATAGCCATGTAATACCTAGCATTGTGGAGTCTAGCATTGTGTCCACAGGAATGTGTGGGTGCGGGTGTTATCTCAGTTAGGATCAGATATGGTCCCCGAGGCTGAATGACTTAGCATGTGTTTCACCTGGTCACGAATTTTTCATTTTGTTTTTAGCACAATCCTGTATTGTGCGTTGTAGCGTAGGCATTCTGTTCCATTACACACCATTGTTCCAGAAAGGTTGTGTGTCATCCAGGGTTTTTAAATTTCTTTTAAATATGAGATCAAAGTTTTCCCACTGAACGTGATTCCTGTTGTGCACATGACAAGTTCTGAAGATTTCCGCAGGTCCTCTGCTGTTACCCGTGCGCTCGTTTCCATTTCATACTGTGTGCCAACAGAATACTGAATGTCTTCCATTTGTGAACAAGTTCTCATATGGTGCAATGAACCACCAGGTTTTCAGAACTGCTTTTCCTAGCATATTTTGGCCACAATTTCTTCCTAAAGCATGCTGAAACTAGGTTTGTTCACAGGAACAGCTCTTTTTTGAAAACCTCATGGCTTCCTTAACCAGACTCTGAATCACC
This sequence comes from Leiocassis micropogon, assembly GCA_028565275.1. NCBI lineage: Eukaryota > Metazoa > Chordata > Actinopteri > Siluriformes > Bagridae > Leiocassis > Leiocassis micropogon. The sequence goes on from JAOVVA010000044.1 coordinate 5,182,644, forward strand.
ACTGTATGAAAAAATACCTAAAATGTGCACTGTCATTTCCTAAACTCAAACACCTGACTCGAGGAAGTCCCTCATCAAGATCTTACTGCACTTTGGTAAAACTATAAATGAATGATGGTGAATGAGTATTTAGTATTGGCAAAGTTTTATCACTACAGTTAGTAGATTGTGTTATTTATATGACTTGAAGATAAAGTTCAAGCAACATTTTCTTAGTATTGTATATAATATATATATATATATTTTTTTTTTTTACCATGGGATCTATACGCACTCCTATTCACTGCAAAGTATATTCATATTAAACATACAGATAAACATGGAGAGGAAGGCTTTTTTCACATCAGTACAATTAAACCAAAGGGATATGACAAGAAAAAAATAATGATCATGATGCACAAAATGCATAACAAGATTTAGATTTGTTGACTGACCAAGCAAGAAAAAAACTCATTTTTTAAATTAGATTCTTATTATACCTGGGTCATTCAAGTCAAACTGGGACTTTTGATTGTGCAGAACACAGTTATGAGAGTAAAAACTCTGTTTATTTCTCTATATAAACACTAATCCACTTTTTTCACTAGTGCCTGGATACCATGAAGGTAGAAAGATTTCTCAGTATGCCAGAGCCATGATAGGACTGCATGCTTCACGTCTGAAACGCTGGCCTCCCAGGAGCTTCTTTACTAACCCAAACATGTGGAAATGGCTTGGCACGAGGTCAGGACTGTACTGAGGATGTGGCAATAACTCGCAGTTGAGTTCCTATAATGTGCAACTGGTGTTGGTAAATGATTGTGTGTACAGTTCCCACAGACAGATGCATCTCTTCCACAAATTGGCTAAAATTTATCCATCGATTTTTAAGGATCAGGCGTTTTACTTACTGAATGTTCATGGGAACGACAATAGTGGCCTTTAGGAGTGTCATTCACAGATGTACGGCATTCTTTACCATTCTAATGTTTTCTGCTGCTAGAAGTCTCATAACAATATTGTGCTTGAAGCCTTTTCTAAATGGACTCAATCAACATGACCATGTTGGATGTCAACAAAAAGACCAATTTGTACACTGCTTGTTGTCGTAGTAACTACCACATGGTGACCTTATGTGTCCCCAGGAGATTGTGTTATTTCTCGCTTTCATCACTCCAGGAGATCACTTTGGTTTATTATGCTTTAATTTACTCTCTACTCTAATCTACCATGTACTCATGAGACTAATCAAGTTGGTCTAGCATGCACCAATGACCAAGAAACATCAGAAGCTCTTACTTTTTTTGTATTTTAGCATACATGTAAAAATAAAAGACAACATAAGCTTTTTTTTTCTTCAGGCAAATTCAAACACACATACACCTAACCAAGCTGTGTCCTCTTTCACACGCACAAGTATGCAAACATACACAACCCACAAAACACACAAAACAATCAAACTTACCAGAATGGCATCGCGTCCCAGTCCACCCTCTTGGACACTCACACTTGTATGGAGCAACACAACGTCCGCCATTTAGACATGGCAGGATGCAGATTGCTGCAACATATGTGAACACACAAATCAGCTGTAATATATGTAGACTTTTTCTCAATCCACCATGTATGTTTTTAAACAAACAGGGATTCTGAAATTTTAAAGAGGAACTTATCGAGCAAGGAAATATACATTCATCTTTCCTCTGCTTGTTGCTTTCATTGTCTTCCACGACCCTTCAGCTTAACATTTTCATTTTCGGATCAACCCAGCTTGTTTCCTAAAATACACACTTTCAATCTCTCTCTCTCTCTCTCTCTCTCTCTCTCTCTCTCTCTCTCTCTCTCTAGCATAAGATGCACCTGCAGTGAGACGTTTGGGGAAATAGAAACCATGCTTTTCTTTCTTTATATTTTCTGCTCTTTAGACTACGTTCATATTAATTCAGATTAACAACTTGAAAAAAAAAACCAATCCTAGGCATATCCATAATGAGACAAATAAGACTAGGCATTCATCTCAGACAGAAAATGGCACTCTGTATAGGGACAAACTGTATGAGTGTGTTTATGGTAGACAAAGTTTTCTCTTTTTGTCATTTCCAGCTGATAGTTTTTTTCTGTTGCTATTTCTTGCGCTTCTCATATTTTACAGTATATTTCCTATGGACATATTATTTACTCCATATTAATATCTGCTCAGCAGGTAAGCTAAGACTTTAAGTCTATTGAGGTCACCTGCTAAGAACTGCTACCGTATATGAGCACAATGATGGCTTCCAAGTAGCTCATTTTTGTTTTGCCTCTGGTTAATGTAAATCTTCTTTTTTTAGTTTAAAGCAAAGCTGAAATCGTAAAGTAAGTAAGCTGTAACAGAGGAAGTACTGTAGTGTGGTTATGTTTTGCAAGATGTGTACTGTCTATACTGACGGTTCAAAACATGTTAAACTAGAGATGTGGTTATATGTGAATAAAAGTCTTTAATAGGCAAATTATTTTGTGTGTACTGATTGCAGATTTTAAGGTTATTTTTAAAATGAGGTAAATGAAGAAACATACAATTTTGAATAAAATCTTGTTAAAAAACAAAACATTCACCCTACTACATATACTTGATTTGGTTTTACAGTACAGTACCAGTCAAATGTTCAGACACACCTTCTAATTCAATGTTTTAGTTTTTTGTACAACCTAAAACACTACTGTTAATTTCTAAACTATGAAACAACACACAGCAATAGTTAGAACAGTATTGTGTCAAATGCATTTGCAAAACCCATCAAGCTCCATGATGAAACTGTTTCTCATGAAGACCTTCCCAGGAAAGTAAGACCAAAACTGACCTCTGCTGCAGAGGAGACGTTCATTTAGAGTCACCAGGATCAGAAATCACAGATTAACAAACAGCACCTCAGATTAGAGACGTTATGAAGTCTTACAGAGGATAATTAGCAGACACATCTCAATATCAACTGTCCAGACTAGATTATTGCATATTTTGGATGCCTTCAGCATTGTTTTACAGTGAACCAGGAACAACCATGAAGTTAGAAGGTGTGACCGAACTTTTGACTGGTAGCGTACATTCTGAGATAAATAAAACATATTGGCCTGGTAATGCAAAAAGAGGGTCACAAATAAAATTTTGATGACCACCTTGTTGTTTGCCTGTTATGCTTTGCATGGAAAACTTACGTTCCTCACACAAGTGACCCGTCCATCCCTCTGGACAGGAGCATACATTAGACCTTTGACACACACCTCCATTCTGACACTGTAGCAAACACACAGCTAAAGAAGAAAACACACACACACACACACACACACACACACATACACATAAACATAAACATGTGAATTAAATCAAATCCTAAATGCAGTCCTAATGTTACACCGGTAGTTCACTGAACAGAGATCCCTCAAAATCATAGCTTGAAGGAGGTGTCTGAAACAAGACAGCAGCAGAAGTTTAGTTTACTAGTGGCTCTGGAGCATTGTGTATTAGTCACTTTTTAGTATTATATTTAGAATTGGTTATTTGCAAAATGCAAAGTCATACAGAAGAAATTCACAAACAATAAAATTCATCTGCTAACATAAGTGTTCAGAAAAGAGTTAAACAATCAGTTGTGCAAACATGCACCTTTAATGAGTAAAATACCAGATAATTATTGTACAGGGTTTAGTAGCATCATGTTGGAGAGTATGTGCAGTGACAAATACATGCATACAGGTTAACCCTTTAGCCAAAAACATATATTACAGCTGGAGACATTGAGGAAAATATCCTAAATTCTAAATGTGTATACACTTAAAAAAAAAAAACCTCAGAGGTGCTTATGTAAGGAACGCCCCTATAAGGGCATGGAGTGGAGTCCATGTTCCATTCTTCAAGCATATACTCCATGACATAGTCAGTGAAGCACAGTGTCAGTTGGGTACAGGTGGCCTGAAGTGTAATTTCTGGACAATGTAGAAATGTACCAGACCACAGCAATGCTGGTTATTAACCTCACTTACCTCAGTGCCATAGCTAATTATAAAGGATTTTGTGAGTTGAATTGTATTGTGCTAAAGCAGAGTAACCATTACATCACAGGACTGTGGTTTTCTGTGACAGAAACTTGATACCCTACTCTACCGCTTTATTAGTTAGAGTTGGGTCGTTCTTTGTAAGTGGTGCTTTTCTGTCTCTGGGCAGATGCGCTCTATAATCTCTTACCTGTTAGAAGAAAAAAATATCAACAATTTGTGATCCTGTCCATTATTATTATTATTATTATTATTATTATTATTATTATTATTATTATTATTATTATTATTACTTGTCGGGCTAGAATTGTTTTTTTCTTTTGTAAGCTTTAGTTATTTTATTGAAGCACGATGAATGCAAAATGCACTTTTTAATTATTTTTAGACATTCAGATGTGTCTTTATTGTTTGCGTAGACTTTTTTCCATTCCATTTTTTGCCTATGTTTAACATGCCAGTAAGATATCTCCCCAACAGTGATACCCTTTTTATACCCAAAGATACCCTTTTTTTTTTTTACCTCTGCATGCTCTACTGGCAGGGTACAGTATGGCACAGCAATAGACTATTTACATAGACACTGAAATGGTACATATGATAACGAGTGAAAAAAGGGTTTTCACGGTATGAAAAAAATAATGTTTCAGCTGGAGCATTAACACACACTTTGGGGAGCTCTGAGACACATAATAACTTGCTATAGAAATCTATCAGGTTGCTATAAGGATCTTAATTAGTGTTAGGTAATTTACAAAGCTAGCCTCTCTTAGCTAATTTTCAGGCTTTGCACTCTCGTTTTCTCCTGTAATTTTCGAGGCAGTGACTCATTCATATTTAGCGTGGCCTGACCAGCTACTAGCTGCCAAAACACCATGTGAGCTGGTAAAACTGGCAGAGCTAAATTATTTATTAAAGGTTTGAGTTTCGATTTTAAATTTGCTCTACATTTGTGTTGTGTCTTCAAAGTAGTAGCGGTAATTGAGAAACTAAATATAAAAGTACAAATCTAGTCTGTACTGTATCTGTACTGGCCTACTGGTTTGCCTGTGGTTTTCAGCACTGACTTATTATATATTTTATCTTTGCTCTTAGATAAAATGTAATGACTTGATTAATATATATTTTTAAGATAAGACTTACTCCATCCCCCCCGCCATGCTTTTTGCTATTATTTTTCACTTTTTTTCCAAATTACATCTATCTATCTATCTATCTATCTATCTATTATTATTATTATTATTATTATTATTATTATTAATATTATAGTAAAATTATGTTAACTGGGTACCAGCAGTCCGATTCAACAGTTTTACTTTCATTCACATTACTTGTTTACATTTTTGCATTATGCATTGTTTTTACTATAAATAGCTGCCTATATTCTCAGCCAGTTTCTATTCTACTCTATTTTAAAAACTGTTGTAACAAAATTTTGGAGGTTAAACAGGCATGCACAATATTTTCATGACAGTCCATATTCACGCCACCATGCATACATTTGCACATGCTATACAAATCTAATCTCTTATTGCATCATACATCGCAGCAACTGTGGAAAAAAAGCATACAAGCTTTTTACTGAGCAAAAGAATGGAAAGTCTAAATGCACAGGTCATGCCAAAGAAGAAGAAGAGTTACACCAAAACCAGTAACCTTTTCTAACATTTCCTTAAAAAAAAAAAAAAAAAAAAGAAAAAAAAACAGAAAAGGTAAATGTTCATGTATTAATACTATTACCAAAAAAAAAAAAAAAAAAAAAAAATCACACTCCTGGTTATAATCCTAGATGTGCTGCTGCATGGAAAAATTCCAGTATTTTACTACACAGTGTTAAGAAGAGGAAAAAAAAAATATTAATACAGTATAAAACATAAATATACTCTAGATTGGATTTACATTTTCACGTTCATTTTCAAAAACATTGCTTCAGTAAGTTCATAAAATTAAAAAAGTATAGATGTGGATGTTATGCAGGACTATATCCAGTAAGGCCTCTTGGTTGCTTCTCTGACTAATGTCCTCTTTACCCAGGCACTGACAAATAGTGGAGGGCCTCTTCTAGGCAGAATCATGGTTGCGCCATATTCTTTCCATTGTTTTTTAAATGGATTTAATGGTGTTCCTTGAGATGCTCATCTGCATGAACAGGATTAGGTTTAGTTTATCTGTAGGCTACATGCTGTGTTGTAATGCTGTGACACAAATGTCAATATAATAGCTGCTACGAGCCTGTAATCAGTCGAGATCGTTTAAGTGTAAAAAGAAAGAGCAAAGGATAATATTGAAGAAAAAAAAAGGTGAGATAGCACATGCTGAATCAGAGAGACGGAAACATAGAGTTTCAGCCAACCTCAGTTTTAGAAACCACAAAAACAACTGTGCAGCACTTCACAAAGGTGCATCCAACACTACATGTAATGCTACACTACCAAATTATTGATAATTAAGTTTACAGTGAATGTTCTGTACTTTTAGTGTGCTATAGATTCATTGTCCTGTAGTCCTCTCACACTAAAAGTATTTGCATATTTGCATTTGCATTTTGTGAAGTCTTGCATACTGTTATGTGTTGCACAACTATTTTGGAGAAATGACATTTTGTTCCAATGTGTACAAGCTAAATAGAGAAATGGCAAAAAAACCCTTCTTGACTTTACTTGAAATGGACACATGATGTTCTCTGCTGTAAATTATGGCGTGTGTGTGTGTGTGTGTGTGTGTGTGTGTGTGTGTGTGTGTGTGTGTGTGTGTGTGTGTGCGTGTGTGTGTGTG
>JAOVVA010000044.1:5193083-5210732 GCA_028565275.1 Leiocassis micropogon
TTTGTGAAGCTGCTTTGAGACAATGACAATTGTTAAAAGCGCTATATAAATAAAATTGAATTGAATTGAATTGAATATCTAAACAGTGCATTTCTCGCATAGTCTCTCTTGCTAACCGAGCTTAGCAGTGCTCCTTTGCTTGCCAGTCAGCTTCCAGACTGGTGTTCTGTGACAATAGAGGCAAAAGTGAAATACAATTTATTTAATCTGATAACAATAGGCAATATTACAAATAGGCAACAATGTTATAAATCACATCGCAAGTAAAAATGGGCTTATTTGCATGTTCAAACGTAAATGTAAATTATGTGGCAACTTCTGCAATAACGCTCTGTTGCTTATGAATGGTTGTAATGGTACTGTTTGGAGGCCTACAAAGACTGACAAATAGAAAGGAGGTGATTTCCTGCCCAATAAAGAGTATTTACTGTTAATTATATTTACCAGATATGTTAAAATATATACCCTTTCCAGTGAGCACAGTTGCACATAATAAAATACTAGTTTTCCATATTCTAAAAACAAAACAGAAGGTTAAGTGGATAAAAAGTAAACATCAGGTCTATTTCAGATACGCTGAAAAGTTCTTTTTTATGATACTTTCTGGGACAATTCCAGGTACTGATATCAGCAAGTCTGACACAAAGTGGTCTTTTCTTGGGATGGTCGGAGACATCCCAAGTTTATTATTAACAATTCCCATTAATAGTAAGCTTTGACTGATAAGCAGAACAACAGACAAAGATTATTTTATTTTTCGTTTCCTTAAAACCATCAATATCACCATGGTCACAGATTTGCATACATAAAAGATACTAAACTGTTTTTTTTGCCTATCTGGCCCAATCCCACCATTAAGCATGAATACCCAGTACACCACAGCATGGGGACCAGAAGGTCCCATTTTTTCTTTTGATTGTGTGAAGCTGCTTTGCGTCAAATACAATTGTTAAAAGCACTATACAAATAAAACTGAATTGAATTGAAGGCAAACAGCCCAAGGCCATCAACTCAGGTTCTAAACTCTCCAGGTCTTAATATGATCAATCAACCAAGGGATGTGCCGGACAAACCACCCCACCCCACCCCACTGCCAGTCTCTTGTGCCAGACACCACAACACACCCTGAGTGGTTTTGTGGAGCCAGAGCCACCCAGGTGGCACAAGGTAACCCAAAGTCCTAGTGTGATAATGTTAATGTTTTTAATGTCATAACAGTTTTACATTTTTTAATGTTAATGTTTTTAATGTCATGAAAGATTGATATTTTAAAATCTGTTTACCCCCCAAAATAGAAAAGTTCAGACACTTGACACATCACTGAATTACAAACTGAATTAATTTGGCTTACATTCATTTAATTGCAGAACAAAGCACCTGCTTTAAACCCTGATAAGCAAGCTATGTGTACTTATTATCATCAATTTTGCAGCAGGTCTAAAATGCCTGTAAATTGGATTAACTATAATCATATTCTGTATAATGATGAATTAATAATTTCCATCTGAACAATGCCATTTAGATCACATTAAGAGTTTTTGATATGCAGGTGAGTGAGTGTGTCTGGCAGGCTTACGTGTACATATAGGAAAAGGTGAGCTCCAGGAACCATTTCCCATGCAGACAACAAGAGACTCTCCCTGCAGAGTGTAGCCCTTGTTGCAGATAAACTCAAGAGCCTTCCAGTTCACCAGGCTCTGCTCCTGAATCTTGCCATTTAATAATCCTTTAGGCCTTTCACAACCTTTGAGAGCTGAGATAAAGATATTTATTAAAAATTCATTTTCATTCATTTGCTAAACACCAAGCACTGCTGTAAAATGAAGCAGATTACCCTCTACTACTTACCCTGACATGTTGGTGCTGGTGAGCTCCAAGTTCCATCAGCCTGACACGTTAGGTTCTGTGGTCCAATCAGGGTTGTCCCAGGATTACAGATATAAGTCACATTACTCTGGTATGAGGCACCAGTTGGCACAGAAACAGCATTCTCCACAATGGGGGGAGGACCACATGAAGTCGCTAAAAAAGTTTATAAAACAAACAAACAACATCCCCCCCCCCCAAAAAAAAAAACCTGTGACTTTTTGTAGGTGATGTATTGCATCATACTGTACAAGAACCAATGACTGTATAGATGGAATGACAAGTTGGCACCACTTTCATGTGTCAGAAGTGTGCATCAATAATCATTAATTAACATGTAAATAATAAACAAAACATAAAATTGTAGCAATATAATTTTCACAAATATATTGATTTTACTGTTGCTCAGGAAAAGATTATAAAAATTGAAGTGACTGATGAACTATAATTTGCTAGCTGGCTAACATTGTTCATCATTTTAATCAGACATACAATAAAATGCACCATCTACAAAACACGTTTTTCCTTCACTTCTAAATCCTTGCTATGAGTTCACCTGTATACACTGTATGCAAGACACAATAACAACTTAAACAAATGAAAAAGGCTCACCAGCACATTCTGGTGGACTTCCACTCCAAGTTCGGTCTCCCTGACAGATCTGAACATCATGACCCTAAGATGAAATGATTGATGAAGAGCACAATAAAGACTTTTTTAAAAATAAAACAGAACGAACATATATGAAGCTTGTTTAGATTTCCCAAGTGTAACACACAATCCTGCATTTATTTTACAAAATGTCTTAAATAAGTCTATGCTGCAGTACAATAATTTCCACTGTCAGGCCTGAAAATATGCATGCATCTCCTTTTAAAATAAGTTCCCATATGTCAGTAAACCCACCCCCACACACAAGTCTGATATTGATCCTGCTAAACATTATTCCAGTCATAAATAATTAATCTGATGTTCTTTAGCCATGTAGGTATAGAGTTGAACTGTGAGAACATTTATAAATAAGAGTTCAGCCTATGCTGTGTTTCATGCTTGACCATTGCCTTCACTTTTACACTCTGAATAATTAGTCTAATCACACAAAAAGGGATTATTTAAAGGCTACAGGGAATGGTAAGGTTTTAATTAAAAGCGATAAGTCCATGGTCTTTGTGGCGTAACCATAACATCATATAACAGTATCCATTAATAAGTGGGATGAGAACTTAAATAGAAATAACAATAGGTTTGCTGTTTTCATACAATCCTGTTATAAGTAAGCAAATATATTCTATGGTGTGCCTATTTATTTAAATGGAGTTATATATCCATGCCAAGGAATATGTCTATTTATCTGGCTATTGTGCAGCACTGGCAGTTATTGTCCAGATGTTAGAAAGTAATGGTCAATGCTGAAAACCACCACAATGTAGTACTATTAGGCTTCACCGTGTAATTTAATTTAGTAACATTTTAGAAAGAGTAGGATTTGGCATCACCGTGTGGATATGCAGAAAATTACAGCTGAATGTGCATTCATACCATTCTCATATACCTTATATGAAATTATGCAGCTCCATAATAACTTTATACACGCTACTTAGACATGAATGAAAACATTTTTTCAGGTTTTGTCAGGCTTTTATCCTGATCATCTAATTTTATCTGGAAGATCTGCTAGACCTTTTACACCAGATGACCTTTTTGTTGCAACGCTGCTATTTTCTAACTGGGCTTGGGACCAGCACTGCATGCAATGGCTGGGTTGTATAGGGTGTGGAGTTAAGGGTCTTGCACAAGGTCCCACCAGTGGTGAGTCGGCAGTGGTGTGGTTCAAACCACCTGATCCTGCGATCATCAGCAAAGAGACTCGACACCCTAAACCACCACTGACCAGAAGTAATAAAACATAACATAATTGTATTTGTTTTGTTTGTTTGTGGATGGTTAATAAGGCTGTTTCTAAGTTTTGCTCTAATTAAATATTTACAGTCTACTGTTTGTTTAATTCCCCTTGGATGGGTTGGGGATATCCTAGCTATCAACTGAGCTCCATCATTTGAGTTGGTTGTCATACTTAAACTGTCAAGACAGTACAAACTAGCATAAATATTATGGTTTATTGATATAATTATCTAATAGAAAGTAAACCAAACCACTTTATTTTATCTTAGACTGACCCAACCTTATTTACTATGCAGAGATGGACACATTAAAACACATTCTCATTATATAAAATATATATCTTACCTGTAGTTCAAACCCTGGTAAACATGTGTACACAATCATGTCCCCATAATTGTAGCTATCTCCTTTATTATTACCATTGAGAATGGGGAGAGGCTTTTCACAGATGACAGGCACACAAGAGTTCGAGGAAAATGATGGAGACCATCTGCCAAAAAGCTAGATTAAATAATAATAAATTAGCATCTTTTATCATGCACTGAGTCTACAGTGATATTATTATATTCATTATAGAGTCAAGCATAATGTTCAACAAAAAATTGGAGTTCACTGCAAATATCAATGCATACCTCACATTCTGATAATGCTGCTCCCTCAAGATAAAATCCTGGCATACAAGATATTGTAACAACGTCACCTACAGGTGTGAGCAGGCCACCTGTGACCACCACATGAGTTAGGTTGATGGGAAGGCTGCATGGTATTGGCTGACACCTCACACTATGTTTGGACCAAGTGCCATCACTCTGACAAATGACTGTGTCTGTTTGTGTAACCAACTTGTACCCCTCTTTACACCTTAAACAAATAGAATAATTAGAATCACATCTTATAACACATATAACATTAAACATGAGATTATTGTTATGTTTTACTGATGCAATGTTTCATTTTCATAAGAAGTACCTGTACTGCGCCTTGTTGCCATAGGTAAAAACAGATTCCACAATCTCTGCATTTGGAACAGGGGGGGGTTTTCCACAAGACACTGGCTCACAGTGTAGATTAGGCACCTCCCATCTACCAAACTTTCCACAAGAAAGATATGGGTTGCCACTTAAACGATATCCTTGTTTGCATCCATAGGTGACTTTATCAGGTACATCTGTACCACCTAGGACAACAGCATTGTTTATTGCAGGAGGAGGTGTAGGACATCTGCCCTTACTACAAATTGGTACCCCTGGACTCCATAATCCACCAATGTCGCAAACAGACTCAGTGGGTCCAAGAATGAAATAGCCCTCAGTACACCGAAACCACACACTGGCCCCACAGGTATGATCCCGGCCAAGTACTGCACCAAATTTCAGTACTGGTGGGTTACATACACAGGGCCGACATTCTGGCACTTTCCCAAGCCAAGTACCATCTGCTGCACAACGCAGAATTGGACTGCCCACTGTCTCATAACCAGGGAAACAAATATATTCTACTACATCCTCAAAATTAAAACTTGAGCCATTTAGAAAGCCATGACTAATGTCCTCGGGTGGGTCACATGTAACTATGTCACACCGTGGTGGAGGGTAGTCCCATAGTCCCTCACCTCCACAAACCAGTGTTGGATTTCCTGCCAATGTATAACCCACATCACACTCATATTTCACTTTGCCATTATAACCATAATTTGTTCCTATAACACGGCCATTCTGAATGATAGGGGGTCGACCACAGTTAGCCGGGAAGCACTTAGGGGCTTTTTCACTCCAAGTACCATTAGCAAGGCAAACACTAGTGTGTGTGCCATGCAGGATAAACCCTCTCTTGCAGCTGAAGAGCACACGCTTCCCAAATGTATAATCATCTCCTTTAATTAACACATCACTCGAGACCACAGGACGTCCGCAAGACAGAGCCTTACACCATGGTGCTTTGCCATCCCATTTACCATCCATTTGGCAAGTTCTAGTTTCGAAGCCTTGTAGGAAAAATCCGGCATGACACTCATATTTTATCTCTCCTTTAAAGTGAAAATAAGTTCCTCTCACTTCACCATTAGCAATACCACCTGGGTCACCACAGTTGACAGGAACACACTGGGGTGCTTCATTACTCCACTGATGTCCAGGATTACACTGTTGTACTGTTGGGCCGTCCAGCTCATACCCTTCATAACAGCTATACTCTACTAATCTTCCCAGTACAGTGTCTGTTACTGTTGCTGATCCATGTTCAGGAGCAGGAGGGGTATCACACTTAGCAGGTGCACACTTAGGAGCTGTCCCATTCCATGTTCCATCCTCTTGACACACCAAAGAAACTCTACCATTCATTTCATAGCCTGCATGACAGCGATACTCTACTATGGTTCCGTGCAAGAAGCTAGTGTCTGCTGGTGAAGGGGTGTCTGCTAGTTTGTCACCAGTCAACTCAGCAGATGGATCTTGAATTTTAAAATAATCACCAAAGTCAATGTGTGGAGGAAGACCACAGTCTGCTGGCATGCAAGAGGGTACTGAACTTGACCAACCATGTTCCTCACAGGTTAGATGACTTTGCCCCACAAGCAAGAAGCCTGGGAAGCAGCTATAGAAGATGGTTACACCAAACTTATGATCCCGGCCTTCAACAAATCCATTGTCAATTGGTTTGGGAGGCGTGCAGTAGATTTGCTGACAAGATGGAACCTCTTTGTCCCAGTTACCATTTTCCACACAGGTAAGAGTCTCTGGACCTTGTAGACTATATCCTCGCTCACAGGTATACGTAACAGACCTACTAAACAAAGGCTGTGAAAACTTGGCAAAGCCATTTGGGATCTCTGTGGGTGGAGGACATTCAATAGGATGACAATCAGGTACTCCTCCAATCCAGAGGCCATTCTGACCACATATCACCGTTGAGTTGCCCATTAGGTCATATCCAGGCTTGCAGCTGTACAAAGCAGTGCTAAGATACATAAGTCCTTGCACATCAACTATACCATTCAATATTTCCTCAGGATTTGGACACTCCACAGGAATGCATTCTGGATATGGGGTGCTCCACTGTCCATCTGCCTGACAACTAACAGAAGCTTCTTTTCGAAGGGTAAAACCAGCCATGCATGTGTAGTTAACTACACTGCCAAAATAGGTGGATTCTGATGATGGATCACCAAAAGAAACCTCTGGTGGTGGACCACAAGACACCTGTTTGCAGACTGGAAATGAACCATTCCATTCTTGTGATGCGGTACATTGAAGAATTTTAGCTCCATGAAGAACATAACCATTCTCACAGGAAAGCTCCACAGTTCCTGAGTTGTAATCCAAGCTTCGTAATACTAGATGGTTGTCCTCTAAAGCTGGCTCCACACACTGAACTGGAGAGCAGTGTGGAATTTTGGTCTTATCCCACTTTCCATATTTTAAACAGGTCCATATTGCATCTCCACTGAGTTCATAACCCTCATCACAGGCATATTCCACTTTACTTCCCACTTCAAAGTTGGAACCACGATAGTGCCCATGCAAAATATCAGGAGGTTGTGGGCAGGTTAAAAGTTTACAAATTGGGGGATCAAAGGTGGACCACTGCTTGTTGGCCATGCAAATACGGTCAGCCTTCCCTATGAGGCGATAACCAGGATGGCAAGTATATGTAACTTTACTATTGTACACATAGTTGACTTTTCTTGAGTCCTGGAAATGATAAACAAAATAGACCAATCAGCAACCATTCATTGATTTTCAATAATCCAGACACTAAACATAATGTATACTCTATTATTAAAATTTATTTTAATTGTAAAAATCTATGCAAGAGAATGCATTTTATCTATCACCTGGATGTAGCCATTAATCAGATGAGGAGGACTAGAACATGTAATAGGTTGGCAAGTTGGTAAAACTCCACCCCACTCTCCGTTAGCCATACAAGTCCTTCTTTTCTCTCCTCGGATGTAGTAGCCTTTATCACAGCTATAAGCAATCACAGCTCCAAAACTGTAGTTGGTGCCACTGACATAACCCCTTTCAATATTCTCTGGCCTGGTGCATCTAATGCGCACACAGCCAATATCCATAGGTGAAGGTGACCACTCTCCTCCCATTAGGCATTTCAGAGTTGCTGTGGTATTGAGCATAAAGCCTTCCTCACATTTGTAGCTGACCTCTGTGTTGCTAGCATATTTGTTCTTATACATTGAGTCTAGAATGGCATGAGGTAGATCAGGTGGGCGTTGGCAGAAGGTGGCAATGCATTTGGGCATACTGTGTCCCTCGGGTGGTGCCCAAATGCCCTCTGCATTACAAAACAACTTGGTGTTGTTTTCAGCAGTGTAGCCATCATCACAGAAATAAATAGCAGTGTCACCAAACAGTTTGTGTCCAGTGTCAGGATGTGCATGGTCAACAGATGGTGGTGGTCCACATGAGCGAGGCACACACTGGGAAAATTCATGGCTCCATTCACCACTTGGTAGGCATTCCTGAGTTTCAGTACCAAGTAGTGTGTATCTGTATGTGATTAAAAATAGTTGTTTCTTAGTTGGTAAGATAATATATAGAATAATGTATGAATCCATGCTATTTTTTATTTTTTTCAGGCTGTGTGCAAGAAAGTAATGTGGTGGACTTACCCTTTTTTGCAGATGTAGTGCACCTTACTACCCAGAGTGAAGTTGTCTCCTTTGACAATAGCATCCTTTAAAGGAGGTGGTTCATGACAATTTACTCTGGCACAGACAGGAGCAGGGGATGTCCATTTTCCAGAAGCTTCACATTGCAGCTCAGTGTGGCCCTGCAATCTTTACAGCGGGTAGTTATTAAAGCAATATTGACATAAAGTGTATACAGACTTATTATTTATTTATAAGTATTGCTTTTGTACATCTCAGTTCGATTATTTTATTTTACCTGTATCCTTCAATGCAGGTGTATGTTAAAGTTGACAAGTAAACTTTTCCATTAAGACTGAAATTTGCATTTTCCACAGCAGGAGGCTCGCTGCAGGTCACAGGTTGACAGCTTGGTGAAACGCTATTCCACTGCAGGTCAGCTTGACACTGTATCTCTTTTGGACCTTGAAGGATATAACCTTTCTCACAGCTGTTTTAGGAGAATATTTTCTTTATTTATTATTTATTTTATTCTATATGAAAGACAGTATTTCATTATAATAAACATTGTTTCCTAAGAATAACTAGGATGCTTTTCATAATCAACCCTTCTTCTAGCACTAAAAGTGATACCTGAAAGTCACCTTGCTTCTGTATGTGAAGTTTGTTCCCTCCAAGAGTCCATGATTTGGGACTGTAGGTGGACTACATGACAGGGCTAGAATAATAATAATAATAATAATAATAATAATAATAACAACAAACATCATCATCATCATCATCATCATCATCATCATCAACTTTTTGTTAATTCATTCTTTTCAGACTCCTAATTTAGATCAAGTCCTAGTGTAATATTAACTGTATATTGGTGCATAATAATTCAAAAGGAATATTGCATTAAAATAAACGCACAAACAAAAAAAAAACCTGCAGTGTGCCCTGAACAAGCCCAGAAGTTTATGTATGATAACATGGCCCTTTTAAGGAATGCAGTGTTTTAACTTAAGGAATAACAGGAATAAAAGGAATGCTGGGAATTAAGCATAACCCTAGAACTACAGACCATAATAAAAGGCATTAGAAGTACTCCATATCTTTTTTCATTGTAGGTTTTTATTTCTCTCAATAAATCAAAAACATTTGTGATCAAATTGTGCCTCAGACATATATTACATACCATAGGGTTCTATCTGCTTTATTCCAGATTCAGGTCTGCATTACTGATGCAAATTATACAGTGTCAATTTTCTGATGTGAGTATCCCAATAGCCATGTTGGATAAATGTGATAACCTTTTTTTCCCTTATTTGCTGAGTGTATCATGTTTTGGCTGGTCAGCTACATCTACAGCTTACAAACTAAACAAAAAGGCTTACCTGTGCAACTCCACCCATCCCCGGTGAAGGGGTAAATGCAGTTACAGATGTATGAGCCCTCTGTGTTTTGGCAGCTGGCATTCTCATCGCAATCAGAGCCCAAGGCACACTCATCCATATCTACAATATACAGATTGTACTCAACCGGAATACTGGTTTTACCGTCGCATGTTCCGCAGCGACGATATTAGGGGTGTGCGTTTTCTGGCTATAGACTATAGACTTAGTTTATTCTCGTAAGGATTAATGAGCCACAGCTCACATGGTAGCAGATAAATACAAGTGAAATATTAAATTAATTACAATCGCAGTACTAAAATTACGGTACACATTTTGAATAAACATTTAATGTAGGTGTTTCTTATTAGCATGGAATTTAAGCAAAGTAAATGTTAATATAGTGAGCCTTTAGATGTTATCATGTGTAACACTAGCGTAGCCAGAAAACAGACTCTGGGTGTGCATGAGAAAAAGTGGATGTGCCACAGTTATTGTCAGATTAATGTGCAAAAACTATATAATAAAACTATATAAGCTACATAGCATTTATAAGACTCTACATTTATTTAAGCGCACCCACAATGATGACAAAATGTTTGCCTTTAAAATAAAATAAAAAATGAAAGCAAATAGGATGTGCTATTCTGTATTGGTTTCTGTGAACTTGAGCATGTCAAAAAATTAACCAGAGCTCAGTGTGTATTTGCCTCACAGACGTGAAAAATATATACGTATAGAAAGTGAAATATCTGCTTTTACATAAACTAATGGAAAACAATTTTCAGATGATGTAATTTGTATGAAATATAAATAATAGGCGCATCCACTGCTGCGGAGACGACGAAATGACATGATTACATCATCACTACAGCCAAAAACAAAGAAATGACTGATTTATCAATTAATTATTAAAATGGCCAGAGTCAGTTTCCTTGCTGTTTTTTCCCAAACCATTCATAATCATTAGTCTACTTCTGCCGGTGCGCTCTGGAAAACTTTATGCGTGCGGTTGAGTGCTGATTAGACTACTGTTTCTCGCTGTTTGGGGGGAGGGGCGTACCGATAAGTTTATGGCCTGCTTTTCGGGAAGTTGCCCCTCTTTGTGATCTGAGTGTGTTGAGTGTGTGTGTGGTGTCACCTGATCCAGATGTGAGTAAGACTTACGAATTCATTAAAAGTGGTGGATTATTCAGTGAAACAGAGGCTCTATTGAAAAAAGTTAGGCACATCAGTCACTTTACCCCAAATAAAAGGTCTTTGTGAGTGTTATAATTTAGTTGTAACGTAAGTATACAGACCATGCGCACCAAATACTTAACCTAAACCGGGCCGAGTGTAAGGATAAATAAACCGAGATGCGTGTTTCTTAGCCCCACTCCTGTAAAAACGATGTATTCAGAGAAAGGCTCGCCCGCGAGAGGTTGTGCGTGAATCACTGAGCTTCTACGGATTCTAAAATTGCCATTGTTATAGTTTTTAATCCCTGAAATGGAAGATACAGAGAATTTCCTTATCATAACATGCCTTGTATTGTTTTTAATCATTCTATACACAACCCTTGATTTTCATTCTATTTTACAAATGAAATAATTTTCTTTGGTATTTTTTATAGAAGATTTTTAATTTGATATTTTATAGAAGTTCACACCAGGGGAAGGGTGCATTATTTGCATTTGAATGTTGTCTGACATTGTAAAGCACACACACAGTAACACTAAAACAACAACAACAATAACCTAGAATTAATAGCGAATTACGAGGCCCTGATTATACTGTATAAATATTATTCAATACAACAAAATTACTGAAAAAAACTCCAATGAAACCTTTAAACAAATGAAAGACAATTTATTATTCTAATGTTCTATTCTGAAAGTCCCTTTTCCAGTTATTTCTATATTTAAATTTTTATGTCTTTAAATGTAACATTTTAAAAATAATAACAATAAGCATATAGAAACAGAGATGGGCTATATAACAATTCATTCTTTGTACAAATTAAAATAGCCAGCTAGTGGACTTGATTGTCTGTCTAAACAATGTTTTTTATTTAACTCATTATTGTAAAGTAAATGCCAATAGCTCTGGTTCTGATTTTTCATGTTTGTTGTATAAAGTACTCGGGTGTGGAAATTACCATCATTATAGTATTTCTTCGATACAACATATTGTTATGACTTTTTTATGACTTAAGCTCTAATTACATTTAAAAACTGCTGCAACTGAAAATGTTACCTGGCAGTTTTTTCAAGAATGACTTTGAAATGTGATTATTTTGGCTGCTGTCGTGTTGCCGCGGCAGAGAGCGCAGCGGTAATAAGCATTCTGGTTGACTATACAAATGTACAAATGGAGACATGCATATCATGTGTGTTGAAAACATATTATTATTATTATGTAAGTGTAAGATGCATGTAAAGTGCTAAAACACATTTCCAGTTTCAGACTGGCTTGGTCTTTCTGTCTTACCCAGACATGCAGGCAGGTTTCCAGCCCATTTGCCATTGTTGCCACACTGCATTTTGCTTTCCCCAAGCAGGTAGAAACCAGGTTTGCACTGGTAGAATACTGAACTCCCAGCATAGAAATCTTCCCCACGATACTGACCATGCATCAGAGCAGGAGGCGTGCCGCACTTTACTCCTACACAGAAATGTGTATGATATGGGTAAATACAAAGAAACAATTAATCTGTTTTATTGAATCTAATTACAATTGAGCAAACATCCAGTGTTTGTGTGTAGCTACTAATTCTTCATTTTAATCATATTGACAGAATATCTCGCTCACTCATGGTCTATACTGTTTTATCCTGTATACCAGGTTGCGGGGGGAGCCTGGCGGGGACACCTTTGACAGGGTCCCAATCCATCACAGGGCACATACTCACATACTTATTTGCACACTACGGGCAGTTTGGGAATGCCAATTAGCCTAACCAGCCTGTCTTTGGAGGAAACCCACCAAGCACAGGGAGGACATTCAAACTCCATGCATATGACCCCAAGGCGGGAATCAAACCCGGTGACAGTGCTAACCACTAAGCCACCATGCTGCCTGAGAGTATCTACAGAGCATAATAATAAATCACAAGTGACATTTTCTTTTCCTTTTAAGTTTTTTTTCCCAAAACATATTGTGCACTGCTGTAAAATTCAGTATCTTGAAGTATCTGCCTTTTCTCAATAACTGACTTTTGTGCTGACACTCACTTTCACACAGAGGCTGTGCATGGCTCCATGCCCCTTTGTTCAGACACTTTTGCACTGGTTCCCCCACCAGGTAAAATCCAGGATTGCAGGAGAATTTCACCTGAGAGCCGGGCTTCACTGCTGAACTGGAGGAGCGCAAGTTGGGTACAGTTTCTGGCAGTAGGGGGCAATCTAACACAGGAAAAAAAAATTGTTAGTAGTCTTAATTACTACGTAATTACCAAAAACTTACTTAATACATTTCTTGATGTTACAGTTCCATAAAAAAAGTCATTAGATATGCCATGTATTCAAATAAAGAATTTCAGGTTTAATGAATGTGCAAGTTGGAACAGTCCCACAACTGGTAAGACCTATGGACCGCATTTGAATAATGTTACAGGATCGGCTTTGGCACTTTAAGACACAAACCACAAAATCTTTTACTCCTAACTTAAATAGTCAGCTCTACATATTCTTTTAAAAATTCCCCCGAAACAGCTCAGTTTTTGTATTTTCACAATCCTTTGTACCCAATAGATAAAACCAAAGATGATGAATTAGTGACAAAATCTACTGTGCCTGTTACAAGGGAAATATTTGCTTAATTAATTTAAATTCACAGTAAAATCACGATGAACGGTGTTATATGCACATTTGCTTACCCTCACAGAACATGCTCTTAGGGCTGGTTTTGACCCGACCTGTGATACCCAGTAAGAAGTCAGACCAGGCAAACACATTCCCTCTCTGTAGGTCACTTGGACAAGCGCTGGCCAGGGACCTGATCTGAGAAAGAGTAAGAGAAAACCAGACATGATAATTTTTTAATGCTTGAAGCACATTCAAAACACAGATCCCAGTCCCATGACGGAGATGCAAATTTCTGTGAGGTCCACATTGCAGAAACGTGAGCCATTTGTTTTTTGTTACACCATTTTTAATCTCTGTTATATTATACTTCCATTTTTCCAGACACCACTCTGACTCTAGTTAGACATGTTTATTTTATTGAGGTAAATATTTGGGTTTACCGTTATCTCTTGCTCAGTGTGAGTGCTCAGTGTAATGTCATCTCAAATTTTATAAATAAATACATTAAATGCAATATACCTAAAGCCAACACAGGCTATCCGTTAATGTTACTGCAACTGGCAAGCTAACATGGCGAGCAGTCTGCCAATCACCCATGTTCATGAACACAAATTTTTAACAGACATTCACATATAAGCATTGAGTATCACAGCTATGCCAGGGGTTAGCTCGTAATTTACAGTAAACTTATAGCATTCTCTTTAGCTGCTCTGAGATCAGTCGGGGTGAAAAAAATCATCACAGCTGACGTAATCAAGAAATTAAATGTTTTGGCACAATTGGAGATAAAAAAAAACAAAAACATTTCAAACATCCTGACCTTAGTGTCCTCATAGCTAATGGCAGCTTTAGAATGGTTTTCTTTATTCTGAATATATTCCAAAACATCCAAATCCATCATCTACCCTTATGAGCTATTAAGAAAAAAGAGAAATGGAGAGAAAAGGATGGTGCTCAGCCACATCTGATTTAGAGGCACTTCAGAAGAGAAGTAGAGCACTGATCTCATTCATTAATCACATGAGATCATACATTCCTATTTTGGGATCTCATCTAGAAACAAAGAGTGGAGAACAAAAACCCCTGTGAATTACTTGGAGCAATCAGGGATGCCACTAGATACTTTTATGACTTATTCGCATTTAATTGAAGCCTTTATTTAAAGCTCCGCTGAGGCTAAAGCCATATGTGTATTGAAGACCTTATTATTACATATTGAAGATAAAAGTCAGATAAATATCAAATATAACAAATGGCTTATTTAGCACAACTGTACCTGCTGTGGTGAGAGGACATAATCCCAGATATTCAGCTGGCTAAGAGAACCAACAAAGGACTCAACTGGGTTGAAACCCTCCCCTCTCTGATCCTGATCCTGCCCCAGGACCAGAGCACCACCTCCTATACAGATTACAGAATAAAAAAAATTATTAGTCTTGATGTAGATTAAAAATGATAGTATAAGGGGTTTAAGCGTATGAATAAAACACGTTTTATATCAGACACAGAGAAAAATTTTTTTTGCTTATGTTTCACCAAACTGATCTAATCGATTCGAATACATTTTTAACTTATATCTGTTTGCTTTTGAAGTGGTAAAATGTTCCTATTCCTCTATAATTCTACAGGTGGTGCAATCAAAACTATTCACAGTTTAGCATCCTGTGTGGTAAGAGCAAGTTATTTGCTAATTTTATTTAGAATTGCAACAAAATCTGAAAAAAAAAAAAAAATCATGGTCAATTCATACAATCATGGTACTTACAGTACAAATAGATTCAGACCCTAGGTTTCATGATAATATAAAATTAGGAGTATAGTGATTCCCTATCCCTATTTTATAGTGACACGTGTTACTCATTTACACTTGTTAAAGGTCTGGGCAATATTGCTGTACCTGGTATGGTACTACCCACAGACAGACCCTTCCCACCATCAGAAGGGCTGCCATCGATATAAATCCTCCAGTCACCGTCTATACTCCTCCATGTCACACCAATGTGGTGCCACCAGCCATCGTTCACTGCTGGACAGTCTGTGATCCTTTCTTTCCCATTCACGTACAGCACCCAGCTAAAACACCAGGGGAAAGATTGAAGCTTACTCATTAGTTAATTATTTCTATAATGTATAAGCCTGCAATTCAAATGCAGTGCTGTCCAATAATGTTGAAGGTATGTTTGCGATAATTATATAATTGGTATACAAAATGATATAGTAGGTATCCAATACCAAGGTTTGATCAGTGAAATAAAGTAAAATGTCTCCTAACCCATTGTAATCTATAAGGAGAAAGGAATTGTCACTGCCCCCCTCTACAGCGTATGAAACCGGTGTTCCATAGTTGACCGTGTCTGATGATCTCATCCAGAACGTGCAGGTGATCTGAGTGAGCGCTGGCATCAACCCATCCATCATCACATAACTGTGAATACCAGACACCTCAAACTCCAGGTTGAAGGAGGAAGACATTTCTAGAAATAATTAAAAAAATATATATAAATATATTGTAGGAGAGCAAATATCAGGATAAGTGTGGACAATTTTAATCATTATCAGATCAACCCTTGCATCCACTTTTTTACATTAAACATGATATGAAATATTACAGCCTGAAAGTGAAATGGACTTTATTGGCGTAATCGGCAGGCCTGTCCCTGCTCTTGTGAATGAATGGTCACTAATCCAAATAGCAACATTCCAGTATATTGTATAGAGTAAAGCTTTCACTGAATACTGGAGTAACATCATGGTTCAAAGAGAGGTAGTCCAAGAATGAGTGCTTGTGCCACATGTAGCATCACAATGCCTAATTCACTATGTGGAGGAAATGTGATGGCGAATGGTGTAAATGATTAATATAAGAACTCTCCCACTCTTTCAAAATCTTCCACTACATGTGAAATCATTTTGTCTGAAGCACAAAACAGCCATTTTCACTCCCTGTCTATTACAGTACATGTACCTTTTTAGGCTTTTAGATTTCTTTTCTTACTCACTCTTCTTACTGTCTTTCTGTATCTGTTTCTCAGCCATGGTGTTTATACCTGTCTCACACCTGGTTCCGTTGAACCCAGGAGGGCATCTGCAGCTGTAGCTCCCCACTTCATCCTTACAAGTGGCACCGTTCAAACATGGGTTCGATTTACACTCGTCCACGTCAACCTTGCACAGTTTCCCACTGAACCCGGTGACACAATCACATCTGAGAAAAAACATGAGAGGAAATTTGGGGTTATAAAGTCCGGTCCAGAGGTATTTGTACAAGAACCAATGTATCAAATTACAAAAGTGAAAACTAAACAATCATATGATTAACGCCAATAATTTTTAAATTTACCTGAAGTCATTGACAGCATCCACACATGTACCTCCATTCAGACAGGGGGCAGTGTAGCAATCGTCAATGTTCACTTCACAACTCTTTCCAGTGAAACCCTGACTACATGAGCAGGAATATCCAGCCTCTAGGTCTTTACACACTCCTCCATTCTGGCAGGGCATTGACTCGCACTCATTTATCTCATGTTCACAGAGAGTTCCTACGAGTACAATAATTGGCTGTTCATGATTCTCCGAAATACGTCATAGACTAGGAAAAAGTTGCTCAAGTGATATATCTGTCTCAAACTGTTAAAGAGAATGATAAAAATATCATAAAATGTATAACACACTGGTATTACAGCCGAATCTTGACAGTTTTATGAATTCTTCTAGACAAAGACAAAAAACAAAAATCCAAGCATTCTTCTGAGAGCTGAGCCAAAATAAGTTACACACTAAAAAAAAAAAAAAACTCTTCTGTTTTGCACACTGAGAAAGCTTTGTATTTATATAACACATTCCACTGAAGATCGGATATATTAATCTTTTATGACTTCCTGTTGTCTTAAAATACCATGTGTTGAATTCAAGCTGTTCACCTGTGAATCCATCTGTGCAGCTGCAGCTGAACCGATTCACCCCATCTGCACACACTCCCTCGTTCAGACATGGAGAGGAGCTGCACTCATCTATGTCAACTTCACACAGTGATCCTTCACACACACACACACACACACACACACACACACACACACACACACACACACACACACACACACACACACAC
>JAOVVA010000044.1:5217745-5231190 GCA_028565275.1 Leiocassis micropogon
ATACCTGGAGGAAACATAGCAAGCATGGGCAGAACTTGCAAACTACACACACACACACACACACACACACACACACAACGTGCATTGAACCCACAGCAAGAGCAAACCACTATGCACCTGTGCTGCCTTTTGGCATTAACTAGGAATTACATTTGCTCCAGCCTCTCTCTGATTTACCACTAACCGCATTTTGCAAAACAATGTGCAAGTACCCTTAACTTATTTTACTGACATTTCATTCTATTTATCTCTATTTTTTTATGACTTCCACCACTTACAGTATATAAAGTTAAATAAATCATAGACTTAATCTCATGGACTCCTGGTGTCCCTGGTCCCAATTTATTATTAGACTATTAGATATTAGACTTGTTGTATCAAAGCATAATTTACATTAGGGTTCTGACAACACAAACCTTCATTTTTATTTAATTAAAATTCTTCTTTAAACTGAATATTTTGAAATACTGAATGTGTCAACAGTATTTATGGTTACACACATGAGTCTGTGCAGGCAGTAGACTCTTACCAATGGCAAATCCATTTGGATAATCATAGTTATACTCCAGACACTGTCCCTGCGTCATCACTTCCAGTTTACAGTTGACCTCGTCTCCGCCACAGATTTTAGGAACCTGTAGGATTTGTACAAAAAAAAGCAACAGATAATGAGGATCCACAGCAAATCATGCTTTGATTTGTGATATAAATGATAGTATAATCATTTATACTATTAATGTGTATGTGTGATTGTGTGAGATCTCACTATATCTCCTAGAATATTAGTAAAGTCTCCAGTGAAAGACTTCAGCAAGTCTAGATCGTCGCAGCGTGATGCTTTGAACAACATTTCAAAGGGCTTGAAACCTTTATTGGCTATTCGGTTTTCTAAAAAAACAGAAAATTCATTATACACTAGTATACTAGTATGAGGAATAAACAATGCAATTTCACAGATCAAATTAACTCCTAGTGAGATTTGCTGAGAAACAGAAATTTGGTTGAGTTATCAGAGGGAGGATGCTCACGGGAGCAGTCTGGTCTGTCTGGAGTTCGTGATGGTTCCCATCGGCCATTATTGGGGCAGAAATAACTGTGCACTGCATTTTGGGTAAGACTGTAACCCTCATTGCAGACCAGGGTGCAATTCACTCCATTGTCGTTCTTGGAGCAGGAGAAATTTGCATTGACTGGCTCATACGGCTGCTCACATGTGGATCCTATGGATAGATACGTCAGGCACATTAGGAACCTATACAGAGTTGAGTAGTTTTACAGAAATTGCAATTAGTGTGCTGAGCGTAACACTGTCAAGAAAAGAAGTTGTAGCCAAACAGATTTTTGTGTATAACGTCCTTTAACGCCTATAACAAAAGCTGAAATATATTCATAAATATTATATATCACCAAAAATGTTAAAATGTTTGAGTATCACTTTAAGTTGAAAGTTTAAGTGTACTGCATATGGCAGTGATACTGAAATTGAAAGTATTAGCATGGTGCAGTGTAGATAAGCACATACATATTTATTGCCCACTGCATTAGAATAACTTGCTGATTCACATTACAGGTGTACATGCACAGACTGTGGTTCTTCTTTATATCCGTAGTGTGATTTAATAATTATTGACACTTAGTGTTAGGTTGTGACCGCATCACTCTTGTTGGCGGAATCTTTTGTAGCTGACTGTTCTTCAGCTATATAATGTAAAGTGAGTTTTACTTACCTTGCACTGTGATGATGAGCTCACATGTGCGGTTGTTGCCGGAGGGGTCTGTGGCAGTGTAATACACAGCAGTCTCTCCATCAGGAAATGTATCACCAGACGAGTGGGTACTGGAGATGGTCAGTGGAGCACCTGGGACAGTGTACGCACTACATATGAGTTGTATTGAAACACTAATATTATGTTTATGGCTCTGAATAAATACAGCCCTTTCAAGTTTTCCACCTTTTGTTATGTTTCACACTCATCTTAAAACTGATTCAAATCCTTATTTTTCCTCATCATTCTACACACAATGCTCCACAATGACAAGATTGTCTGGTTTTTACTCTTGGACCATTTCATTGCGTCAATAATTCTACATTTCACAATATTTGTCTTTGTTCACATTCAGAGTGACATAGTAAAAAAAATACAAATATTGACTTTAACATAGTTTTTAAGAAGCAGAACCATAAGTTAAGCATTAGTGCCAACTTTGGTGTGCCAAGTGTTAGGTAAGTAAGTAAGGGTAAGGTTTACAGAGCTGCTCCAAATTCAACGTGAGTCAACTGGCGTTCCCAAATTGCCCGTAGTGTGTGAATGAGTGTGTGTATGTGTGTGTGCCTTGTGTTAGATTGGCACACTGAGGGCATGAGGCATGAGTACCTCCGCCTCATGCCCTAAGTCTCCTGGGATAGGCTCCAGGCTCCCCAAGACCCTGAATACAGGATAAAGCGGTATAGACGATGAGTGAGTTTGCCACCACATACCTCTACACATGTGGATCTATACTATACTACTGTATTATTTAAAAAAAAGAAGCAAATTTGTCGTAAAGAATCAAATGGTATTTTAGTATCACAATTCTGCAATGAGCTGAAAGTGTAAAATAACTCCTAGTAATATTCATCCCAGACAAAAACTAAAAGCACACTTGTAAATTGGTTTAAACACTGGTTGTGTCTAAAGCCTTAAACAGGATCACGATGACCTGTGAATGCATTCAGTGTGCTGTCTAGAGACCAGCAAGCTCCAGTGCTGGAGCAGAATCACTGCTAGACCTGTGGGCGGTAATAAAATCCCTAATATTGGGCAGCTACAAGGTTATTTCAGTAATTTCAGTGCGATGCAGACAAAACACAAACACACGTTCATGCATGCACGTGCATGACTCACATATTCACACACACACACACACACACACAGAGTGTTTTCCACTGTGCACAGAGAAGCTCCAGAGCTATTCCAAACCATCTGACAAACGTCTGGGAGCAGCGTCTGCTGGATGGAGCCACTCACTACCACTCTTTGCTAAATATAGCAAAGCATCAGGGTGTGGACTTGGAAAACCACAGTGTGCTATCGTCAGTCTAACGTTGATGTGACGTCCACAGAGTGCCTCAGAGTAGCCACAGTGGGCCAGTTGCATGTGTGTGTGTGTGTTTGTGTGCTGGCAAAATTAAGGGTCATTACCATGTTTCATTTATTTTGAAGGCTTTATTTTAATGCTGTGAAAGCCTGCTTACATAAAGTGAAAAACATAAAGTCATCCTGCTTCGCTATTTTCCACTCTATTATCCAACAAAGCAATAGACCCCGCCTTATCAGTGACTTAAAATCTCTTCCAATAAATACTCTACGTAGAAAGACATTTCCTGAATGGAGTTTCTAAAATACCTGTGAATCAGCTGAATCTGTGAATGCAGTAAAAACCCTGTAGTGATCGGTCTAGCACATGCTCACAAGGGATTTGGGGAACTGTCTGATTAAAACACATGGCACGTGGAAACCTGGTTTCCATAGATTTGGTTCTCACGACACTGCAGACGGAATCCGGGCCTTTTCCATCGTGGGTTACATTTTTTCCTGGACAATTTGTGTAGATATCTTGCCCTTATTCATTAACTCCATCTTGGTTCCTTAATTTCCATTGGTCTCACTCACTCTCTTTCCGTGGGTGTGTACCTGAATTGTCTGAAAACTGTGGCTCGTCCCAGTAAACCGGCGTCTCCGTGTCTGTGGCCTGGATGGTGGGTGGAGACCGGCACCTGTCAATCAACGGAGGCTCCATATCTAAGGAAATAGAAACATTGTTAGGATTCCAAGGTGATTACAGTGAAGTCCTCTAAAAACTGAGGTCCATATAAAGGCAGGCACAAGGTTCCTTGCACTTGTGCCCCAAACAAATTCAACAATACTTAATTTATTTTTGTTATAGAACATTGACCTCTGGAAATGTACTGTACAGTACATTATGAATGATTCGGAAAGCAGGACACACCGATAACCGTTACAGTGAAAGAGCAGTTGGCCTTGTTCCCAGCAGGATCAGTGGCTGTGTACGTGATGACTTCTGTGCCAATTGGGAAAGGCTGGGCGGGGCTAAGAATGGGTGTGACCTGGACAACAACCTGAAAAATGAACCAGAGTACATATTTATTATGCATCATACAAGAACGCTGACTAAAATCTACTTGTTTCTAAAAGTATTTTTTTATGGCATTAGTGCTGGAAGTAGTCCAAATTACAGGTTTATATTAATGTTATAGCTCTAATATGTTATTATTTCTACTTGTCTAGGACATGTTGGGTAATCTACTGTATAATCAATCTGAGTGAAAGGTTTTGCTGTAGGCTTTCAGACAGGGGGATGACTTTAGGATGAATGATTTGTTTTATGTGGATTCTCTGTAATAAACCAAATTTTTTCTGTTTAATTGAATGTAAAGGAAACATATTATACAACAATATAATACCGAACATAAAAATCATCAGAAAAATATGTTTTCTGATTTTTGTTCTTTTTCCATTTCTGTATTAGGAAGGACTTAAAGAAGATGAGGTCCCGTTAATGTGAGCTCATATTAGGGAATCCCTCCCCTGGGTTGTTGCTCAGCTCTGCTCTTTTTTTGGTGGGGAATGGCTCAGCAGTAACTCTGAACATAGCTCTGAAATGCTGTGTTTAAAGGTGGATTGAAATAAAGAGAGAATGCGGTATAGGAAAAGGGTTCTGAGGGGTATTTCAGCTGGAGCATTTAGAGACACACTTTATGTGAGCTCTGAGACCTGTGTGAATGTGTTAAAGAACCAGTAAAAAAATGGGACTTTTAAGGGAATAAAAGTAACAAATTGACTCTTTATACGATAAATGCTATAATAAAAAATGATAAACTTAGCTCAAAAATGGTTCACAACAATAAATGTTTAAAAAGAATAATAATAATGAAAAATTACTGTGTTCAAAGAAAAATAGTCAAACTCTACTAGACATGTTTTTATTGGAAAATAATCTGGGGTGGTAACTGTTACCACTCAAAATGATTTAGGTGTCTTTGCTTTAGGGGTCAACTTTGGGAATCAGCTCTTAAGATATTGTGAAATATGTTGGAGATCAGGTTGCTGCCATTTACAGCCAACTATTTAGCAGACCATCATCCTGATGGTGAAACTAGGGTTAAAGTGTCATTGTTTGAACTCTCAAACTCTTGAGCAGCAACACCAGAACATCATTAGTTCTGTTGAAGTTCTCTACATTTGAGTGGTCTGTTAACAGTTTAAGTTGAAGCTTTATAGCCAGTTGGGTTCTGTCATTCCACTTGAGTAATGTGATATTCTTTTGCTAATGGATAGTGACATACTTAAGAAGACTTTAAGACATTTTGTTGTTGGTAATGTAAACATGCCACTGAATGACACTATAACTGGGTATGTGGGATGCTGAGGTTAAGGATTTGTGATAGCGTGTTCCAAACACAAACCCTGCATGGGAGAGAAAAGCCAGAAAGCTTAACAGTAATCATCTGTTATGGCTAGTCATTTGGGATTCTTCAGTTTGTCTCTGTAAAGGACAAAAAAAAAAGGATTTTTTGTAGCAATATAAATAACCATTACAGTATGGTTCAAACTGACACGACTGGATTTACTGAACCCAAAAGCGGACAGTTTTACGTCATGTCTTGAGCTCAATTAGAGAGCACACGAAAGAGCAGCAGGAGCAGACTGTACAGATTACTGATTATTTTAGCGAGGGAACCTGAGTCAGTGCCATGGACCAGGTCTCATGTAGGTCTCCAAAAATACCATTGTTAACTTTGTTGAGTTTCCATGATAATTCAAACTGTTAAAAAGCCCTGAGGAAGCTTTCAGCACTGGTAAATTGGATCCATTCAGACATTTCCATCCATAACCGATTAGTAACGCTTGCTGTTTCAATCTTGTAGAGGTCTTCAATGTAAGAGTGCGTTTTACAATAACATGGGATAAAAGCTGGTTCTAGTGTGTCATCTATGCTCTTAGTCAAGGCATGGATTGCTTTTGTATCTTCGGCAAGTAATGTAAAATAAAAACTTACCTCATCTCCAGAATTATCCTTCAGTACCGGTGCACTCAGAGTCACATTAGAACTGCCCTGATGCTTGTTGGTCTGCGTGACGATGTTCTCAGGACACTGAATCCATGGAGGCTCCGCATCTATAAGAATGATGAAAAAGTTGAAAAAGTTTACAGTGACTTAAAATTTTGCATTATACAGTTAAAACTAAATATATAAACCTATCCGAGTGAAAAATATATAAAGTTCAACAAAATGATGTTATTCATAAATGAATACTGATGTTCTAACAGCTGCTTTTCCACTTAAATTAGATGTGAGTTCAGAGAAAATGGATTTTTCTGTACTAAGACAAGAACAAAAAGTGTGCCTTAAGTCTGTGATAAACAAGCATATGCAACAAGGCTGAACAAATAAACACATATTTTGACCTAGAGCAATACACTTCATAATGACGGCATCCATTTGAGTGTCAGCCATAATCACACATGGAAACTGCACATACAGTGAATACTTGCGCTAACACACAGGGATGTAGACAAGGCACACTCATGCATGCATTCAATGTGGTGCGCATAACCTTTTGCTTCCCCTTGTCCAACTGAATAACTGTGCAGATGGAGAAAGCATCTTAGTGATAGAAAGCAGAAGCCATCAATTCTATTCAGATTCTGCGTAGGCTCAGTCAAGCAGAGTCAAAGCCTAGGCTCTGCACTGTGTTGGAATCCTTTAGCTTTTGCACGCATGATGTTTGAGGAATTTCCACTAAGACTGCTGGGCATCACACGTAAAGTTCAGCTGGGTGTCATAACAGTAAAAACAGACCACCTGCTGAACTAGACATCCTAACTGCACACATATGATTCCACATTTTACTGCCTCAAAGACAACTACTGACAACTACCAATGTGTCTAAATGTGTCTCTCTCATATACACACACATACACACACAAAGTTCTGGTACCTGCACAGGTGACTTTGAGTATATCGTTACTCCAGTCTCCAGTTGACAGGCAGCGCACCTCTGGATTGCCAAGGAGATGGTAACCACGGTGACAAGAAAATCTGCAAATAGCTCCACTCCGCATTGCTCTTTTTCCACAGGCAGGAGGTGACAGACGGACCTGCTCCAGGGTTACAATGGCGGAACAGCGCACTTCTAAAAGGGGACAAGATAAAGAGGGAGGAATTGAGAGTTGACAGTTGAAGTGAGGACAGGTATAATCAGAGCGACCAATCAAGGATCAAATAAACTTATTTCTGATAAAGTTGTCCTTTTTTTGGCCACTTCTTTTAGAGGTCAGGACAGTGGAAATTCCTTTTCAGATATTTAAGTTGGCAAAAGGATTTACATTGGAAGCCCTTCCTTATACAACACTCTTATTTATTCCAAGTTTGGCACCAGCAGTATGACTGCATTAACGCATGACTCCCCGTAACTGTGTTTTCCAAGAGGTGGCCAGGAACTGACCCTGGGCCTCCCATGTGGCAGAGGTTGTACCACTGAATCACCACTTGCTACAAAGGCAGCAGAATTAAAGGACCAAAAAAGAATATATATTTTTTTAAGTTAAAAAAAAAAAAAAAACATGCTGTTTTTTTAGGATTTAATCATAGCAAGAATAACCTTTAGAATAGGTTATTCTAATAAGAATAGCCTTTAAAGGGTTGGGTAAATAACTAAATGCTGGTGGATAAAGATTACTGAAAATGTGATAATGTTATTTTAATTAATAAAGTGTTTAAACCTTCCATACATGAAAATGTGAGATAAATTTTACAATACTGTTTCTGAAGAGGATTTTTAAAACATTATAAAATATGTTTATTTAGGAAATGATAATGTTCCTAAAAAGTTGGAGACTTAAATAGTTTCCATAATATTAGTTTAAGAAAGAGAGAGAGTTTTCCCCACAGAAACATGGAGTTTCTACTTTCTTGGAAACAGTGTTTGAACAGCCACACACAAACACAAAGCCAACAAGAAGCCTTCACCCTGAACAACATCTCACTTTGGAGCCTGCTATACAGGCTTGGCTATGGTTTTAGCAGACATAGTGCAAGACTGGATGCAATACAACTGACAAAAACACAAACACAAGTGAGCAGTGAATGGCTCTGGAGATCCTCATGACCCTTGGTTACATTAAACGTGTGCCTGTTTACAAGAGCAAGTAGCAGTGACCACAAAGTTGACCGCTAGTGTGACATGAATGTCTACTGTAGAACCTGTCTGATGGAGAGAAATGGAGAGAGATTGAGAAATGGAAAAGTGATGAACAGCAGCTAGTGAGGTTTGGCTGGCTGGCTCAGCAGATGTCTGGAGCTTAAACGGAGCGCAGTGAGTCATGGGAGGTAGAGCACAGAGAAGCCAGAGTGTCGGAGACGAGCCCTGGCCATAGAAGCTCTGTAGGCTTTGTTTTGTGGTTGAGGCTAATCTACAGCACATGCTAAAGTGCAAAGTTGAGGTGAGATTTCTGAGTGTGAGAGAGAAACAGAGACAGCATCAAGTAGGCTAGGTGTCTCGTTCGCTAACAGTGTTTTTCCACTTTCAATAACAAAAACTAGCCCAAAATAAATCCATTGGCGTTTGGGGTTTCAGTTTGTTTCCCACACAGTTGAGAGACAAAAACTACAGCAAAAACGGCATAACATGTCAGCATCAAGGACAACAGCAATGATGTGAATTTCTGATTGTTGAATAAACTGTATATCAGTTGTATTATAGTAAAAATAATCCACATGTTCTCAATGTAAAGTGGAGACAAAACTAATCTTTTAATAAAATGTAAAAGATTTTTTTAAATAATGACAATCAGGATAATAAGGAAAAAAAGGTGTTATTTCATGCTGTGAAATTGCTATACAACAATCAATCTTTAGTATGAAGACCTTAATTGTTGATCTGGATCGCACTGGGCATAGTGTCAAAAACATCAGTCCTTGTTTGATTGCTTCCTGAACATCATGTATAGAAATTTTCCACAGATGTTCACAATTCACTTAAGAACACCCTATGTTTTAATTTTTTTTTTTTGCAAAGGTGGACAGCCTGGCTTCAGAGAGAGAAAGTTCTGTCAGTTGATAATAAATTGCATGACTCCTCAACCAGAAAGACTTAAACTAATTTGTTTACTTTAAATTTGCACTGGGAGAACTATAATACATGAGATATTTTGTTGTCTTAATACTTTTGACCATCCCTGTAAACTTTGGTGTGCCACAAGGCCTAGTCCTAGTTCCCTTGGTGAAATAATATACTAATGTTATCCAGCTGACACCTAAATCTTTCTCCCTTTATGATCATCAGAGGCTCAGTTGGCTACTAGTTTCTCAGAATGTCTCTCATCATGGACAGCAGCTAATCAGCAACTAAATTGTAACATCCGTAATAACCCAGCAACACTGTCTTGCTAGATTTGCTGAACATGCCTAAAGACTCCTTTATTTAAATTCTCAGATTATTCTTTCTGAATGAGCACTAACGTTTATATCCACAATAACAACCTCACACCCGAAGTGATTTAGCACATAATCTCATCCTCAAATCAAACAAACCTGTTTGTTAGACCCAATCTCTTTCACAGTGCTAATGATCCTAACCAATATGGATTCAAAGCAGTGCATTCCACAGAGACCTTCTGTCTGTCACTAAGAAGCTCCATAATGCTAAGATCAGATTAACTGTCATCTGCATTTGACAGAGTAAGGATTATGTTGTCTATCCTTACAATCCTTGGAATCTGTGGCATGGGATGGCAATGGTTTGCTTCCTACCTAAAACATTAGTTATACTGTATGAGGTGACATGGAGGGGATCCACATCTGCTCCATGCAGACTCTCTACTGGTGTCCCAAAAGGCTCATTACTTGGTCCTCTTCTGTTTCCCCTTTAAACCCTGTATCTTGGTGAAGTCGTATCCTTGCACCGTGTTTCATACCATTGTTATGCAGATGACACGTAACTGATTCTCTCCTTTCCTTCCTCTCAGGGAAACACTCAAGTTTCTACTCAGATCTCAGCATGTCTGGCATACATCTCATCCTGGATGGCAGCTCATCAACTAAAACTTAATCTCAGTAAAACCGAACTACTGTTAATCTCAGGTGATTCATCCCCATGTAAGGATCTTCTGATCTCACTGGACAACAATCGGATCACTACTTTACTGCCCGAAACCGTGGGCTAACTCTGGACAATCAACTTCCCCACACTTTGTTAACCTTACTTGCTCATGTCAATTTCTTCTTTATAACATCATTCTTTCCACACAGGATACTCAGGTGCTTGTTCAGTCCCTTGTTATTTCAAGACCGTACTACTGCAACTCACTTCTGGCAGATCTACTTCTGTGCACGATTCGTCTCTGGCAGCTGGTCCCTTCCTAAATTCTCCCACACCACCCCGTTTCTTCATCCCTCCACTGGCTTTCTGTAGCTGTCGGATCAGATTCAAAATACTAATGCTTGTCTACTGGTGCTGAACAACTACATTGCTGCAGTTGCTGTTCACTGAATTATGCATGTCTTTATGAAGGATGGGTACCCAGGTGCTTATTCACCTCTTCAAGCCCCCTTTCAAGTGCCAGTTGCCTTAGACTTACAACACTTTTGCACGCAAAGGACTTTTCTGTACTGGTATTGATGTGGTTGAACTAATTTCTTTACATATATTTTTACTAAACCCTATACAATGAACACAAATAACACACTTATAATAACATAATATATCATGATACAATAAATACAATACAATAAATAAAAAATAAAATTAAAACATCGTGATATCTTTAGACTCTTAGAAATTTGTACTACTGTAAGGAATTGTTTTCTAAGCAAATTATGAGCCATTTCTCTGCTTTGAAATCACATGAGTGTCTGCCAAATACCATAAATGTAAATGTCAAACTATTGACACACCCACCCACACTCTCATCCAACATACACACACGCCCCATTAGCTTACCCACACACCGAGGTGGAGGGCTGCTCCACTGTGAGTTTGGCAGACAGGTAAGTTTGGCATTGCCCTCCAGTCTGTAGCCTTTTTGACAGTGCACTGTACATTTGAGCTGTGAGGATGGGTCGCCTTCACTGCAGTTAAGCTGTCCATGTTGTGGAGCAGACAGAGCTGGACAGGAACGAGCTGTGGAGAGCACATACATCACTTACTTGCAATGGATTAGTGTAATGACATTGAACAGTCTCAAGCTCCTTAGCACTTAGTCCAAGTTCAGTTCCTATTCACTTTGTTTCCCGGCTGTCTTGCTGTATTTCTAATTAGTGGTAGATACTTCATTCATATTGCTGTCAGCTCATTTAAAAGCTTTACTCTCTTGTTGCATTTGCCTGTCATTCTGTATAAAAGTGTGAGTCAAATATATAAACAAATATATACTTTTACATGTAGCATAACAGAGAGCAATATAAAAATAAATATAAAGAGCAGAAGATGTGAGCAGCCAGAACAGAAGAAAGTTCAAGCTAAGACAGGAAGTGAGTAAGTGAGAGCAATAAAATTAGTGAGAGTCCATAGCTGTGGCTTAAAATTCTGTAATTTGTTTATACTGTAGAGAATAGTGTTGTACCAGGCGCTGGGATTAAAGCAAAACTGTTCTACAAACATGCATGCACTGTACTAAGATACACCATATAGCCATAACACCATAACCTGACCATGTCTGTGCCATTCCAGATTTAGATCATCCTTTTTTTTAATAATAATTCCCACTCTTCTGGGAAGGTTTTTCATTTTATTTTGAATCATGGGTCTGGGGATTTGTGTTCTTTCTCCTATTAGAACATTTTTAGAGACCAAGCACTCACTCACTCACTGTTAGGTGAGGAGACCCTCTGTCCAGTTGGCATTTCAAGTCATGCTTAAGGCTCTAGTCACTATGAAGTTCCCACTGTGTTCCAAAAATATTGAAGTACTTAGCAGGAAAAGGGTCAAAATGGGAAAATGTGGATTAATTAAGTTCATTATACTTCCTAGGTACATCCCAGTCGGGTTTTCAATGCTTCTACCATGTTGTCACTAATTTTCTTATCATGCACATGATCACATGCTCACCATGTTCAGTGAGCCGAACCAGTTTATTACTATGTTTGATTAGATCGTGCCATGTTCTGAACATGTGCTTATCATGCACTTACTACATTGTCATTGCGTCCGGCAGGTTGGTATAAATACAGCACCACATGTGGTAATTTTCATCACAAACCAATTGTATGAGAAATTGGATCCAGTATTTATACAAAATCCTCAAAAAATGACCTAATTCATGTGTGCCGTAAAATATGGTAAGCTCATAATGTGAACTTAATGTGGTCTTCTACAATGTGGCATGGACCTACCATGGTTATAGCACAAAGACATCCCAATGCCAACTACTTTAGAACACCATCCAATCTTTCTTGTCTGTGACATGCTTTGTTGTCTGAGACTGCATATGCGTATTTGAACAGGCATGGCAGATCCATGTCAAGGAAAATAATACTATGTCATTATCAGTTTCTACTGCATTCCTGCAGTTCCTACTGCTTTCACCCAATTTCAATATGACATATAGTGGAAAAAAGGTTCAGTTTGATTGAGGTCATGTTGAGGTCCAGGGCAGTTTACTTGAGTTTGTCCATGTCAACCTTGGCAAATCATGTCTTCATGGTCCTGGCACAGGAGCATTGTTCTCCTGAACAGTGAGACATAGTGGATGGAAGGAGACATGGCAAACACAAAAGCGTTTTTATAGACAGTTTTGTGTGCCTGAGGTAAATAATTTACCAAAGTGTGAAAAAGTCCAAAATGTTGTTCATCACACAAGGCAGTCAAACTAGGCAAATATTAGATTATTTATTAAGGCTGCTTTAGTTTTTCACCACCTCCCAGCTTCAACATTCCCATTCAATCCTGAGCTCACAGGACTGTGTGTGTTGAGTTTTTACATGTTTTTTCTGCTTCTGTATGGGTTCCCTCACAGTTCTCTGGTTCACTCGAACTACTTAAAAACATGTGGCTGTATCTGTACTGCCTCTTTGGTGTGCCTTTGACTGTATGAATGTTTTAATGGTGAACTTTAAAGAATTGGCATCTCATCCAGCATGTATTCCTGCCCTTAAGCTTAGTGTTCCCAGGATAGTCTCCAGATCCTCCACGACTCTGACCAGAAAAAAGTGGTTACTGAAAATGAATGAATGAATCAATAGTCCGCTTTCATTCCATTTTCCTGTTTCCTTCCTAAAATTTTACTTTATCTATTACTCACAAGGACTTTATGGTACTGAGAAGATGGTGTTAATTAAAAGCATTTTAGTGCTGTGTTTTGTGTGTGTGTGTGTGTGTGTGTGTGTGTGTGTGTGTGTGTGTGTGTGTGTGTGTAACTTTTCAAAAGAAAACAAAAAGCAGA
>JAOVVA010000044.1:5231290-5242531 GCA_028565275.1 Leiocassis micropogon
ACACACACACACACACACGCACACACACGCACACACACGCACACACACGCACACACACGCACACACACGCACACACAGAAGTCATGGACTTCCTTTATTTAATAAAACATATGGGAGCTACAGGGCCTTACAGCTTCTAGTTGAACAAGAATAAAACATTAAAGCAATATGTTGTTGGACTTAAAATAATAATAGAATAACAATTAGAAAAATATGCAAAACTGCATCTCACTGATTAACGAGCAGTTCAAATTCTTTTTATGTAAAACATATGGGAGCTACAGGGCCTTACAGCTTCTAGTTGTACAAGAATAAAACATTAAAGCAATATGTTGTTGGACTTAAAATAATAATAGAATAACAATTAGAAAAATATGCAAACTTCATCTCACTGATCAACTAAATTATAAAATAAATTCTTTTTATTTTAGAATTTACAAAAAATCATTATTTATAAACCTTAATAATACATTTAAAATTTTGTCCTACTATTTTGTTATTTTGTTCATGTCCATGTGCATATCCAAAGACAGACATACTGTAGCCTGTATAATCCAGAAGCTGGGAAAAGCTTCAAGCCTAAATTTCGCTGTCAGAACATTACTAGTTGTAGATTACTTTTGCTTTATCTGCATGCTCTTGCCTATCATACAACAGTTTAGGTAAGTTTGGCCCATACTCCATCAACAGTTAACCTGCATTACGAGGCAGTGTAACACACTCACAGAAAGGTCTTATGGCCCGTTCCACATACATCAGCTCACATATGCTCATGAATAGCTACAGAATAGTTACAGAAGGAGAGGGAAGGTCTTCCTTTCTACCCAGAGAGCATGGCTAGTTTAGTTCCTTTGACTCAGACATTGTGACTATTTAAACATTTGCTGATGATAGGTTGAATGCTTTTCTCTTGCACCTCTTGACTTGACCTGACATGGGGGTGCTGGTAAGTGAGCAGTCAACATGCCAAATGTAAAAGTAAAAACATTGCCCAGATCATCACACTGCTTTTGCTGACTTCCCAGGTACAGTATGTGACTCAGATGCACCCAGCCAATCACATGAGCACATTAGAGCAGTCCACTTTTCTTCAGTTTGTCTATGCTCAGGTTCTGATGCACATGTTCACAGTGTAGAAGCATTCAGCAATGGATAGGGGTAAGCATGGGCACTCTGACCAGTTTGTGTCTACACAGCCCCATATGCAGCAAGCTGTGATACACTGTGTGCTCTGACCCCTTTCAAGCACAGCCAACATTAAGGCTTTTTAGGATCTACAAAATAGCCTTCACTCTTTATGAACATAAATGAGCCTTTGGCACTGATGGCACTGTCACTAGTACACTTGTTGTCCTTCCTGGCACCACTGCCTTTTTGGAGATGCTCTGACCCAGTCCTCTAGCCATCACAATTTGACACTTTGAGAACAGCCACCTAATATATCACACACCTTAATAGGTGCTATTTTAATGAGATTTAATGGGAATGCTATTTACATCACTTGTGAGAGATTTACATTTTGTGGTTGATTTTTGTAGCTTTAGAATATGTCTGATTATATTTGGAACCTATCCATTCAGTGAATCTACTATTCAAAGAGGTGTTTATTTGGGTCTTCAGCCTCACCTGCACATATAGGTGGATCTCCAGACCAGGTGCCATCTGCTTGACACAGTCTGATGCTGCTCCCTTGCAGCTCAAAGCCTGGTAGGCAACGCACACCACATGCTGAATTATACTGGTTATTACACATGTTTTGGATGAAAAAGCCATTCTCTGGAGGAGGAAGAACCGCGCACATGACCGCTAGAGAGAGAAAAAGACAAATCAAGACATGAATAGTCATTTAACACATACAATCATTAATCATGTGAAAATATTGCTGATGTGAGGTTCGTAAATTAAGTGCAGTTCATAATAGCCTGATGCTTGTATTGGAAGTGGGTACAGGAATTACAACTTAATACATTTAAAATATATTTTTCTTAATAAAGTATCATCATTTACAGTCATGAATAAATATGTTAAATCATCATCATCATCATTGTCACAGGCTGTGTACCTTGGCAAGTGTCATTGTGCATTGTATAGCCTTCATTACACACACAGTCAGACACTGAAGTACTGCCAGGTCTGGAGGTGTGCTGAGGATCTGGACATGACAAGCATGTGCCCACACCCCCTGGTACTGCCTCGGGCTTGTATGTCCCTGGTGGGCATGCTACAGAGAGAAAAGAGAGAGAGAGAAAATATAGGGTCATGGGTCAATTTTTTCATTAAGCATACAAAAGTAGTCAGTAAACAGTATCAGTGACTTTTGTGGGTTATGTCATTAATGCAAGTTTGTGTGTTACAGTGAAACATCACTGACAAATGTAGACACATGACCAGTTTAAAATGTATGTGCAGAATCAGAAGCTGGCAAATAATTCATGTGTAAGTTATATTATTAATTTAAAAGTGAAATGTTTAATCATGTAGGCTTATTAATGCACCAATACCAACAATAGACTACACTTATTTATTTAAATGCTTGCCAGGTTTTCTTTCTTTCATTGCATTAGTCTTTTTATATATTAATTAAAATTGTAATAAGTGTAGTATGTTTAACACCAAAGGGAAAAATCAGAGTCAGTGTATTTTTTATTTTTTTTAAATAATTCCTGAATTTTTTGCCTTTTTTTCTCAGATGATGGTCTACACTGAAATCAATTATTCATACAACAAAATATTAAATTAAGGGCAGAATTTTTTTTTAAAAAAGGTAAATGATGATATAACACCTGTTTATATTAAACTAATTACATTTAATTGTGTAAATTACAAACTTCATTTATACTGTATAAAAGCTATATAAAGGCCAGATTTATTAATTCATTGGGCACAAGGCGGGGTACTCCCTGGACAGGGTGCCAATCCATCGCAGGGCATACACAGATACACACACTCACACCCTCATTTACACACTACAGGCAATTTGGGAACGCCAATCAGCCTAATCTGCATGTCTGTGGACTGTGGGAGAAAACAGGAGTACCCGGAGGAAACCCACCAAACACAGGGAGAACATGATAACACGCACACAGAGACGGGAATCGTATCTGGACCCTAGAGGTGCAAGGCCACAGAGCTAACCACTACACCACCGAGCCGCCCTAATCTGAAAGCTGTGCCAAGAAAATTAATTTAAGAATGTATTGTGTGCGAGGCCAAGCCAAATAAAAAAAATATTAAAATAAATATTAAGATTTTTTTTTTTTTAAACTTAATTTTCCAACTAAATATAGTTTTATGTAACAGCATGCGGTGATAGAATTTGTGAGTGCTGGAACAGATTTGCTTTAATAAGTGAAATTCTGGTAACCACAGCTAAATTGTGACTGAATGGCTTCAGATCACTGCATTGACTGGATCTTTGTTTATTTACATGGATAAATGACCAAGAATTCAGTTTTGTCTTTGTAAAACTGTTCACATCTGCTAAACAAAACACAATCAAATCAAAGGCATGTTTTGTAAGTACAAATGGAAAAGATTACACTTTGTGTTATAGTCAAAGTGCAGAAAGCTTTGGGTCACAAAATGAGTGTGGGGAAAAAAAAAGGAAATCACCACATGAGCTTTGTGATAAAATTCTAAATTTCAGTTTTACATTTCCACATCAACTCTTCTTTTTAATTATGTTTCTACACCAAATGGCAGCAATCTAAACACCACTAATATTGATAGATTTTATCAGTTCAGAAAGTATTATCACATTAATATAAAGGTGACTAATCACCTTTTCTGAATTTATTTGTATCACACACTTTTAATGTTTCTGTCTTTTTCTTCTTGTTCTAGAATTCTGTAGAGGAAAGGGGGAAACACTGGAAACTGTGTACAGGGTTGCGTTTTAATGGCGGGACAATTTTAAATGCTTTAAAGGCTAGTGGTAAGCAGTGGATACACCATGAGGGCCAGAGAGTGCTTACACACAGGAAGGGAGACACGAAAAAAGAGAGAAAGACAAATGTCCAAAGGGAAATGGAAAGAGACAAAGAGAGACACCATGAAAAGGACACTAATACAGCAATCGTGTGTTCTACATGAAAAAGACTGAGACATATGGGAGAAAAGTGTGAGAGTGACAGAAATACAGACAGATATACTGCCAAAGCAAAGGACAGATAATGAAAAAAGTGTGTGTATGCAAGTGAAAAAAAGAGACATATGGAAGCAGGGTGGGACGGGAACATAGATATGAAAGAATGAACCGCAGGAAGGAGGATGATAAATTACCATATAAAAAAAAAAAGCAACAGAAAAGTACAACTCGAGGAGAAAATGAAACAAGAATAAATGTCTCCTTGTAATAACTTAACGGATGTGCCTGTGAGAAGAGGGTGAGAGTAAGCAAAGGTTTAGGGTGCATAGATTTACTCCATACGTCCACATCAATTACAGTGGCAAATTCCAGAAAGCCCATCAAGCAAAAACAGTATTATTGCATTAATAATGCTTAGGTTAAATATATAAGACACCTCTGACTTTTGTAAATCTTCAGTGCGCAGTGGAAGAAAAACATCAGAAAAAGCCTTTAAAAAAATTGCTAATGCCATATTTCTTTCTCCTTTAGCATTTAGGCTCGCTTAAGTGGTGGCAGGAACTCCTGGGCAGATTTATCTGCAGTAATGACACAGGAACCGGGTCCCAGATGAGTCTTTAAGAATAGCACTAGTGCTAATTACAATCTGAATCACTGCACAGCAGCTGTGTCTCACATAGCCTTGTGGTAATGTGTTTCAATCCCTGTTTTCCTCCCGGAAACCCATAACTGGGAAAGAAACAGAGAGCACAGTGCTGACCAGTGGCAGCGCATTCCCAATTTACAGCCCTCATAAGGAACAAAGAGAAAAAAGAGAAAAAAGGGAAAAAAGTAAGATAACAAGCCCCAAGTGTGTCAAACACCTGAGAGACCGTGCAGTTCCTTGGCAATAAAAAACGATCTTAATTTGAGGCTATGTACAGGCTTCCCACATATTGTCACGCTTCAT
Source organism: Leiocassis micropogon (assembly GCA_028565275.1). Taxonomy (NCBI): domain Eukaryota; kingdom Metazoa; phylum Chordata; class Actinopteri; order Siluriformes; family Bagridae; genus Leiocassis; species Leiocassis micropogon. The sequence goes on from JAOVVA010000044.1 coordinate 5,236,327, forward strand.
CAGCATGAAAATCTTCTATTTGGCACATCTTCAAGGATCTACATGCATACCACAGCAGAATGATGTGCTCCTCTTGCTGGTTCTTGTTTTCCCATTTAGTCAGGAATAATTCTCACCGCCTCTGCTCACAGACAGACGTACAGGCCAGACGGGGCTAATCACAAGAGACCCTGGACTTCTGCAAATGCAGCCGAAACCCACGTTGAGAGGAGTTGAAAGTGAAGGAAGCAAGCAAATTGGATCCAGAAACACAGCTTCACACATTAACCCAAGTGAGCATGCAGGCAGGCAAGCAGGCCCTGCTGCTGACACCTGCATAATCACATGCCTGTTTCTTATCCTTATGCCATGTTATTCTGTTGCTCACACAGTGTTAGTGTTACTTGCCATTCAACCAGCAGTGAATGAATCAGTATGGCATAATACAACCAGTGAGGAAGGCTACTTATTTCACATTTCCTGTTCTATGTGCTCTGTAGTGCTTTAAAAATAAACTATTTAACTTGTGGCAGCTTGCAAAGTATATGTTCTTGTGAACAGATTAATTACTGCAATTGTACAACAGATCAGAAACTATCCAACTTTATCTGTGTAAAGGTGTTTTCAATAAATTACGAAATCAAAATCAAAGCAACCTTCAAAAAACCCTATGAAAAGTATGACCTCAAAAAACATATCCATGTATTAGAGCTAGGGCCACTGAGCGCTAGTTTAAAAGAGTAGCTATCTGATTCTAGTTGAACTGACATTTGTAGTTGACTAGGATTACAAATCTTGGAAGCAACAGACCAAAGTTCTCTTATGAGTACATATTTTATATTTGATAGTGGACAAAGATGAATGTGGGATGCAATTACAAAATATATAAACAGTACTGTGCAAAAGTCTTGAGCACCCCCTCATTTCTTATTTGTTGTCATTGTTCTTTCAACTGTTCCCATCAAGGGCTAAGGTTTTATGCCCGATGTTCTTCCTGATGTAACCCTCCCATTTGAGACCAGCTTGGGACCTCAGCTTGGCTGAGGTTTGGGCATTGGCTGGGAATCAAACCGAGACCTCCCGCATGCCATGCGAAAAACTCACCACTGAGCCACCATTGCCCCTCCTTTATTTCTTCATATTAAATTCAATTATGTTGATTAAATTAAAGAAATGGGAACAAATGATTTTACTGTGACAGGCTAAAAAATGTTGTAAAACAATGCATTGTTTATTTAACAACCTTGGCAGCAACCTCATTTCCCCTCTCATGTGGTCCAACTACTCATCATTCAGCATCACCAGTATACTAATCACTGGCATCATCTGCTCCTGTTCCTCACTGATTCGTGCCCCAAGTTAGATGTTTTTATGCTTGAATGATTCATAGGTCACTGTGTGGCTTAAGAAACAAAAACATTTCTCTGAAACTGGTCAGGTACAGGGACTGGACTGCAAATGAGAGCCAAAAAATTGCCAAAAAATGAGAGCCAAGAAGTTCTTCAGGAAGCCTGGAGAACTATTCCTCAAGACCACAAAAATACAAGAATGTCTGGCTCTTTGGAAGAAAAATCTGTAAAAAGTAATCGGTGGCTGAAAGTTATATTTTTATTTAAAAAAAAATTGCTGTCTCATACTTTAAAAAGTTTCTGTTCATGAAATCAATATAATTATATCGCCTATGAGTGGAAATGAACGATGCATTATTCGATAATTAATTTCAAATATGTTGTTTACCACATGCAGTGTTTATTTTTTTTTGTTTGTTTATCAGTTTGGTGATTTGCTTTTAGTTTGCATTTCTCAGTTTAGCAGCTTACATTTACAAAAAAGCAGCTGAGTCGATTCAAAGTCAAATAATCTTTTCACTCCTATCACTCTAGCGTGTGCTTAGAACTGGACCGGGATCAACTTCATCTGACTGTCCAACTTGTGCACACCACAACAGAGTTCTATTTAAACAGAATAAACACTGCATATGTGAAATAACAACAATACATTATTTACAGATCCACTGGACCAGTATTAATCTGTTGAATGTGACTGGAATGATCAGCTGCCTGTGTGTCAGTCAATCATCTGATATTCCACGCTTTTAAAGTTCCAAATAAATGAAGCATAATGATTTTGCAATGTAGTGGTTCTCAACCATGGTGCCAAGGAAACCCTGGCATGCACATTTAAGTGTTTTCTCAGCTCCCAGAACATCGGATTTAAATAATGATCCTTTTCTGAATTGAGGCGGGTGAGCAGGGAAAACACTAGAATGTGCAGGTGGGGGGGGGAGTGGGGGGGGTGGATCCTCCAGGATGAATGTTGAGGACCACTGTTGGCTTCCAGTGCCATCATAAATGTAAAAAGTTTTCCATCATGTTGTTTAGCTGGCCAACGTTTTGCAATAGCTCATTTTCTCAAATGCCATGCTGACATGTTGTTGAAAAGTACTTGTACATGGGGACGTATGAAAAACCATCTGGAGCACGAAGAACAATATGTGACTTAAACTACACTGAGAGCATCAGACTGTGCATGAAGGCTAAATAGAGAGTTTAACCACAGCACTTGGCCACTCAGAAATTCTCGACACTCCTCCACATCCTCTCATTTATGCTGGAAGAAGGAATAAACATCACGCTATGTCACAATTTCTGCAAAGAACGTTAGCATATGTACACTTAATGCAGCTTTGCACGATGCATGCTGGTAATAAACGTAACCAGAACAAAAACAGTGACCACATAAACTTATCCACTAAATGAACCACTAAAACAACAACAACAACAATATCAGAAAGACTTTGGTGTCAAAAGACTACAACACTGGGTGTTTTGAGACTAATTTCTTAGATGGAAACTACATGGCAAGTGACACATTAGTCCATCAAATAAAAATGATAATTGTTCTTTCCATTACATAGTCAGTGGAGAAGTCAGTGCAATAAAGCCATGGCGCTGCTGTGTCTCTCCACATTCATGCATCTGTAGTTAAAGTGCTTCATTACACCTTCTATGTGCCTTTGTATGATCGAAATTGTCTGAACTGGACCATAAAGTAGATGCATTCACACACTGAGCCAGATAAAACACAAGATTTAAGTAAGGGTATAAAAGCGAGGATAGGAAAAAGAAAGACCCGTTTACCACAATGACAAAAGCCAGCATGTCTTGCTATGTCACAGTCAGGACTACAGTGAAAGCGTCTGGAGTGCGTTTAACACATAACTGAGGCACACTTCGACTGTGTGGTTTTTTTTTTTAATGGAAAGCACTTTACACACCTGTCAGTGTAAATGAATGAACAGTAACAACCTGCAAATGTAAAGCTGGAACCAGAGAATCTGATTCAGGATAAGGACAGACCAGCTATACAGGGAAAGGAATCATTATATAACAGCTATAAAACTATATTTCCCCCATTTAGACACTTTAAGAAACATTTAATGATAAAAATATAACACATACAAAACACCAACTAAGGCACAGAAAGTCTTACCAAAGCTGTTGTAGGGGTTTACTCACTTATCGGCTTTCGACCTGTTTTCAGGGTCGTGGGGGGCCTGGAGCCTATCCCAGGAGACTTAAGGCAGGGTACACCCTGGACAGGGTGCCAATCCATCGCAGGGCAGACACACACACTACGGGCAATTTGGGAACACCAATTAGCCTAATCTGCATGTCTTTGGACTGTGGAGAGGAAACCAGAGTACCCGGGAGAAACCCACCAAGCACGGGAAGACCAAACTCCATGCACACGGAGACAGGAATCAAGCCTGGCCGGGAATCAAACCCGGACCCTGGAGGTGCAATGCGATAGTGGTAACCACTACACCACCAACAAAATAATTTTTGTTTTATTAACATAACAATATTGGTAACAGAATATACAAAACCTGCGTTCCAAATTGTGATGCAATCTCCCCAAAATTAATAACAGCACAGTTTTAGAGTTTCATAAAATCATAATTAAATATGTCTTTATATGCATCCTATATATGGTAAGAGTAGAGAGAGAGAGAGAGAGAGAGAGAGAGAGAGAGAGAGAGATGTAGTCAACAGGTTGAGTAATGGCAACAGGTTTAAAGGTTCAGGATATGTGATCCCTATTTGTTGTGGATAATGGGAGTCTACTGTATGAGACACAGAGTTGACTGAGACTGGGAGGTGAGGGGTTAGAGGCTCTAAAAACAGTCACTGATAGACAGGGAGGGAGGGCAGACTCTCACTCCATCACCATTCACTGACACATTGAAGCAGTTGAAAGGAATGGAAACATACAATGCAGGGAGAAAGAGTGAGAAAAGTGAGACTCTCAGAGAGAGAGAGAGAGACATGACAATGTTTTTCCAAAATATGCAATTCAACAATTCATCACTTAAAACAGTGCTGAATTTAAATACTTAGTTCATACTTACTTTAGTTGGATAATTACTGTAGTGGTGAATTGTTTTAGTTATTAACAGTTGATGTCAAAACTGTAAAATTATTGGCCAGAATCATGCAATGAAAACAACTAAGGAGAATGCTGAAAATACTAGAATTGCATTATTAAAACCTGGATGACCAGTGCTGAACCATCAGTTTTGTGGAATATATTTAGATGGAGATCACTTAAACACTTGATGAAGTTGCACCGAATAAATCAACAATAGAAATGGTTAGAAAAGTGGAAAAGAAGAAAAGCTATATTTGTAAAAGTAAAATAATTCCCACACAGTTTGACAAGAACTCACAGGACCACTTGTAAGTGAAGCTAATTTTTGAAAAAGGTTTCAATGTGATAGGGAGCAGAAAGACTGGACTTTGGAGAAATGGAAATGGTCTGATGAGTCCAGTTTGACCCTATTACAGAACAAAGGACATGTCAGGGTAAGAAGGGTAGTGATGTGAAGTGATGAAGTGATGCACCCATCATGCATTGTGGTCATTGTACAAGCTTTTAACCCCTTTGTGATGTACTGGAGACTAATGAAAGCTACCTTTCTGCCAATGCTTGCTTATGATGATATCTTGTATAGGCATAAAACTTTTTCTCATTTTATGAAACCTTGATTTAGTGTATCACACATCCCCATATTTTATTACACATGGAAAGACTCATTGCATTTTATGATTTGGTTGGTTGGACATTACTGACCACTCACAGACAGCAGATATATTTCCAACTATAAAGCGATATTGGGCAACCTTTGTACCCTTTTCTGTCTCAGCTCTCAGCTCAGTTGCGCTCCTCCAGGTGTTTTATTATGCTCATAGTTTTTAAAATTCTGGGAAAAATCACATTTTCTCACAATTTTGTACAACAACGTTCAGAAAAAAACTAAAATTAGATCAGTCATACTCTATAGCACTAATCTTGTAGACAGTCACAAGCCTCATTCAGGGTAGTTAGGGCGCTGACAGTGGAGAACATACAAACCCATGTACACAGACCCAAGGCAGAAATCAAACCCTTAACCCTGTAGGGTCAAGGCCACAGTACTAACCATTTCACCATCATGCCACCCCTCCACACTGCAACACATCTTTTGCATAAAGGAATGAAGATGTTAGACAGACAGAGACATTAAGTTAAAGAGAAAGACAGACAAATGGAATGCAGGGACAAAAAAGTACAAAAATGGGAGAGAACCTTTATGAGTATCCTATAAAATAGCAAAGCAAAGGCTATAAACTTAAAAGGCACACTTAGTATAATAAAGCCTATGAGGGTTTGAGTGAAAGTTCAGTAAAGGAACAAAAGCATATATAAAAGTTTATGTATGTGTAGAAAAGGAAAAAGGCAAGTTGTGCTGCTACTCTGCTCTCGTGCCCTCGTCCACCATGACCCTTGTGTCATCTTCGGTAAAGGAATTAGAGCATGTTTAACAAGAGTCTGTGGAAAAGCTGCCTTCCATGGCACACATACAGTAAATCACCTCTTTATGAGTCTGACACTGAGTCATAAAGCTTCTGTAGGGTTGGTAAAGAAATGGGGAGGTGAATAGTGAGTTCTTGAAGTTGACGAAAAAGATGGGCAGTCATTTGAGAAACCTTGACAAGGTTCAAAATGTGATGTCTAAATGACAGGGTCAGAGCATCTCCAAAATGATAGGTCTTGTGGGGTGCTCACAGGATTTGTGGCCATCGAGTTCTTGTTCACCTCCCTGACTCAGGCCCTTCTCCCCCGATCGCTCAGTTTAGATGGCCGGCCAGCTCTAGGAAGAGTCCTGGTGGTTTCGAACTTCTTC